>VIAB01024786.1:17412-30327 GCA_009801035.1 Oophaga pumilio | reverse complement strand
CCTCCAAACTCCCTCCTCACATGTCAGCGCAGGAACCGGAAGTTTCACAGAAGTTTATAACGTAGAGCTGTGAAAATAACAAAAATCACATTCTACCTACAAAAGTGTATTTTTAAACCCAATTTTTTTATTTTCACAAGAGTAACAGGAGAAAATAGACCAAAAAATTTGTTGTTCAATTTCTATGGCGTGCGCCGATACTCCATATGTGGAGGAAAACCACTGTTTGGGTGCATGGCAGGGCTCGGAAAGGAGTGACGTTTTGGAACGCAGACTTTGATGGATTGGTCTGTGGGCCTTATGTTGCGTTTGGCGAGCCCCTGATGTGCCTAAACAGTGAAAAAAAAACAAAACACATGATCCCATTTTTGAAACTACACTGCTCAAGGATTTTATCCATGGGTACATTGAACATTTAAACCACAATTACTACACAGAATTTGATATCATTAAGTAGTCATATGGAAAATTTTCATTTTTTTCATGAAAATGTTATTTTAGCCCCAAATTTGTAATTTTCACCATGGATAATAGGAGAAAAAGGACCCCGTAATTTGTTGTGCAATATGTCCCAAATGCAACTACCCCATATGTGGTCAAAAACTTCAGCTTGGGCACATGTCAGGGCTAGGAAAAGAAAGAGCGCTATTTGCCTGGGATAGATTCTGAATGCTATGTTGCATCTGAAGAGCCCCTGACACGTGAAAACAGCAGAAACCCTCATAAGTGACACCATTTTGGAAACTAGACCCCTCAAGGAATTAATCTTGGGGTTTAGTGAGTATTTTGAACCCAAAGGTGCCTCACAGAATTTTATGACTTTGAGATATAGAAATATGAGATTTTAGTGGTAAAAATGTAATTTTTGTATTTGCTGCAAATTTGTCAGGTACACAAGGGTTATAAGGTGAAACTAGACCCCACGATTTCTTGCACAATTTCTCCCGAATGCAGTTCTGCCCCATATGTTATCAGAAATTACTGTTAGGCCACACATCATGGCTGAGAAGGAAGCAGCGCTATTTGGCTTTTACAGCACAGATTTTGCTAGAATAGTTTGCGGGCAACATTTGCGGAGCCCCAAAGATGCCAGGACAGCAGAAATCCCCCAAAAGTGACCCCACTGTAGAAAAATACAACTCTCAATGAATTCATCTACGGCTGCAGTGACCATTTCGTAACATCCACGCCATGCTTTATTCTGGAGAATTGCAAATCTGCCAGTCTAGTATCCATACATTGTGCCCCAATACAGTGTAGTGCCACATTGTGCCCAGCTTGTGCTTCTTACGATATGCACCCGTAAATTAAGTGCCTTCTCTCCATTACAATAATGCCAAACGTGATTTAGATGAAACCCTCGAGGGAACCACCCACCATGAGGCAGATGGAGACACTTCACACTCCGTTTGGCATCTGCTCTGGTGGTCTCATTTTAGGTGTGCACAGATCTGTGGTCGCCCACACTTGTGCGCTAAAAGACGGCATGTTTTATATTATTTTATTTTACAGCATTCGCTAAATGTAATAATAAATGTGCCAGTTTCATAGAGCGAGTCGTTACAGTTGCGGCAATGCCAATTATGTGTACTTTTTTTGTTTTATCTGAAAAGCTGCATTTTGAGTGGCAAAACAGATTTAAGTGATTTGTGTGCGCATTTTTGCATGTTTTTTTTTTTACTCTTTTTACTTTCACTTATACACTTTTTCACTGTGGGACATGTATAATTTTTACTTTGATCACAGGTCTCATACACTGTTACAGACATGTACAGCAGTGCATGAGAGCAGTCAGTGTCTCGCTGACTGTGCCTGTAAGACCCATCTTATTGGTACTTCATTGTACCATGGTAACCATCGGTACTCGCGATTCTCATTGCGGGAGGTCCGAAGGTTGCTAATAGGGTCTTGTGACCCACTTGTAACAACTTAAATAATAACGTTGTCGCGATTGATAGTGTTATTTAAAGGGTTAATCGTCCCCAATTGGTCGCAAAACCGGTCTATTTCGATAGTGCAGTGTGTCAGCTGTAATGTACAGCTGACACCAGCGAGAATTGACGCCGCTCGGCTGCGCAATTCCCTTATTCCTCAGTGCCGCTTTTTAATTTTTTTTAATAAGTACCCTTAATGACCGCTGTTAAAAGGCATATTTCGGTCGTTAAGGGGTTAATCAACTCCTGTACAATCACTGATTGGGTCTCTGTTTTTGATGGTCACAAAAACCAAAAAACTGACCAGCACCTCTGAGCTGAATAAAACAAGCGTGAACAGGTGCTGCTGCCATGACTGCAGTATATAAACAAGAGAACACAGCCGCCTCTATAAGCGCTGAGATGTAAGATGCAAACATTGAACATATGACATTTGAACTGCATGACTGCTATATAGAATATATTTATTATAATGAAGGTTCTTAGCGCATAAATTGGCGAATTCATGTGAGACCATCAACCACAGCAAGGTGACCTTTTCTTTAACCCCTTAATGACAATACAATTTTGACCTTGATGACCAGTCAAAATTTCCAATTCTGACCACTGTCACTTTATGAGGTTATAACACTGGAATCCTTCAACATATCCCACAGATTCTAAGATTTTTTTTTTCAAGACTTATTGTACTTCATGATAGTCATAAAATTTCTTCGATATGACTTGCGATAAATTTGTGAAAAAAAAAACAGAAATTTGACGAAAATTTTGCAAATTTCACAATTTTCAAACTTTAAATTTTTATGCCCTTAAATCAGAAAGTTAAATCGCGCAAAATAGTTCATAAACAACATTTTCCACATGTTGACCAGCAATTTCTAATTTTTCCAACAATATTTATAAAACCTTTTTTAGGGACCACATCACATTTGAAGTGACATTTGATGGGTCTATATGATAGAAAATACCCCAAAGTGACAGCATTCTAAAAACTGCACCCCTCAAGGTGCTCAAAAGCACAATCAAGAAGTTTATTAACCCTTCAAGTGTTTCAGAGGATCCAAACTTTATATTCTCAAGGGTAACCGGAGAAAATGGATCCCAAAATTTGTTGTACAATTTCTGCTGAATACGCCGATACCTTATTTGTGGGGGAAATCTACTGTTTGAGGGCTCGAAAGGGAAGGCGCACCATTTGACTTTTTCAATGTAAAATTTGCAGGAATATTTAGCGGACACCATGTCGTGTTTGGGGACTCCCTGATGTGCCTAACAGTGGAAACCACTCTCAATGACCCGATTTTAGAAACCAAACCCCTCAAGGATTTTATCCAGGGGTATATTGAGCATGTTGAACTCACTGGTGCGACACAAAATTTGATAACATTAGGTCGTCATATTGAATATGTCGTCATTAGTGTTGCGCGCACGTGCTTGCTATTCAAGCTTGCTTTGGGTGCTCGGGTATGCATGGAATATTGCGAGTGCTCGAGTGCCTGCCATGTGGGGATCTTCTGTGCGTACTCGAGCACTGGATGCAAACTTGAGTAGCGAGCATTTGCACTCAACATTAGCCATCTTATCATTTTTTTATTTTTTTTTAAACTTTTGAAAAAAAAATCTAACCCTAATACACCCCTGACCACAGCTCAAACCCCAACCCTAAAATTAACCCGAAGGCCAACTTCAAAGAATGGAAAAATAAATATTTATTTTGTAATTTTTATCAAACTAAAGGTGTGACAAAGGGGCATTTAATTTACTATTTTTTATTTTGATCACTCTTATAGGCCCTATCACAGTGATCAAAAGGAATCAATAGGATAAATTTGGTATTGTTGACGGGTAATGGCCAGCAGATCTAGGCGGGCGTACTGTGCATGTGCCCCCCATTTTTTTTTCCAGGAAGATAAGGCCGGGACTGATCAGGAGGAATCGGGGGTTGGCGGAGGTATCGGGTGGTCTCGGCGAGGGGGGCAGCATTTCTCTCTCCTCTGACATGTATATCGTGTTAGAAGAGAGAGAAATTATTGAAACTGCTGGGACACTTTTTTTTTTTTGACACCGGAAAATCTGGTCCTGATCATGTTCTCCGGGGGAGGGTACAACCTTATTCCCGATTGCCTTTTTTTAAAATGGCAATGAGGGAATAAATACCCTTAGCGGCCACCATTTTAATTTGTATTGGCGGTTGCCAAGCGGTTAATGGGACCCTAAACCTAACATTTATCCAACACGTTCCTCTGGGGCTATTTCCTACAAATTTGAAGGGCAAGTAACATCCAGCATTAACTCTTTAATGACAGCCAATACGTCTTTTTACTGACCTGAGATATAAAGAAATATCATCCCTGTCAGGAACGGGCACGGGGATACTGTTTATGATCCCACCGCTGCCGCCTATGTGTCACGAACTGGGGGTGTTTGGTTGCCCCAGTTCCATTTTCAGGGGAATTTATGATCCCACTTTCCAGTTCCGGTTTTGGAACTTGCAGCTCTGGCACCCGCCTTACCCTCAGGTCAGTCCGGGAACTGCATCTAGGATAAGTAGTCACGAGACGGGCCACTTGGATGTGTACTGGGTATTTGGCACTCTGCAGTGAGGTCGATAACCTATTCCCGTCCCAGGCGGGATATACACTTATCAAACCCCATCCGTCACTGCCAGAGTCTCCCAGATACCCCAGAACACACTTTGCCGGCACCAGCTCCTGGTTCTTTATGTTTACAAAGGTATATAAGATATTATAAAGGGAGACAAATTGAAATATGCACAGAGCAATTACAAAATAAAAAAGGATGAAAGGTGAAAAACTTGCAGTTATCTCATATCATGGTTAGCCGTGTGGGGGGAGGGATTTCCAAGTACCAGGATTCAGTCCACAGCAGGGATGGTATATGCTGTCCTCCTCCAAGCACTGAACACTGTGCAAAATGGCTGTCCCTGTTTTATAGTTGGTCCCTAAACTAAGGAACTTCCCCTGGGCTGACCCCACTGGGGGGGTTGGGGAACTCACCTTTCTGAACAGTTATGAAATACTCTATTACCCATATCTCTTAGGGTGAACTTCGTAGAAGAAAGACAAAATTATCATTATGCTCAGCATGACATGGAGGTTCATTTAAGTATAAGCACTAAGTGGCTACATGACCTTGCTTACGGAGAAATCCATTCCTCGGATTCTGATGGTTCTGGGTCCTAAAGATTTCACTGGGGTGTAGGTCTACCGATGGGCATGCAAATATGTCACTTTCATATCTATAGCACCAACTGGGGTCAAGATATGCCCTAATATGATGTTTCTACATGAACAAAAGAGCACGTCTTGGAGCAGTCTCAAACCAGATTCAGCTGGTCATTAAAGCTACTCAGGGGCTGCTAGCAAACTAGTATCATGTTACACAGAGTGTGTAGTGAGAAGAAGCTGGGAGGGGGGGTGAAAAAGCCCACAGCGTGTGTCTGCGGAGAGTGTCGTTGAGCCATGGATAGTTCTAGAAATGTGTGATAATAACGAAACCCATACATCATATTCATATTATCGTTACAATCCCCATACAGGTGACAATCCATCAGCTGTCAACTGTACACTATAGCTGACAACTTGCTGTATCACCAATCAGTGTTGGCACCGTCAATATCTGTTTAACCCCTTAGTTGCTGCTGTCAAAAGTGACTACATCAAATAAACGGTTAATAGATTGTGGGGGCTTCCGCTTTAATCTAATTGACACACAGACCATGATTGTGTGGTCCTGATGTTTTACGTAGCAGTTCATGGCCAAATAGCGGCCTTAGAGTCTCCCGGCTATAGTGACCTGTTCAGAAGTTAGCGACGTTTAGGTGGCAAACAAACATATTTTCATTCCTGCTATACCACTCTGAATTAATTCCTGAAAATCATTTGAAGGGTTAATAAACTATCTGACAGAAGTTTTCAATATGTCAGGGGGTGCTGTTTTTAAAATGGTATCACTTTTGGAGGTTTTCCAATATATAGGGCCCCAAAAGTTACTTCAAACCTGGATAGGTCCCTCAAAAAATAAATTGTGTAATTTCCTTGAAAAAATGAAAAATTACTGCTACATTTTTAAACCTCCTAAAAGGCTAACAAAATAAATTAGCATTTTAAAAATGGTGCTGTTGTAAGACAGACATGTGGGAAATGTTATTTATTATTATTTTTCTGTGGTATGACTATCTGGATTAAAGGGATAATCATTCAAAGTTTGAAAATTGCTATTTTTTTTACATTTTTGTCAAGTTTCTGATATTTTTTATAAATAAACACAAAACCTATCAACCTAAATTTACCATTATCGTAAATTACAATGTGCCACAAAAAAACATTCTCAAAATCAATGGGATTTGTTGAAGCGTTCCAAAGTTATCACCACATGGGCGTACCCAGGATCAAAACTAGGGGGGGGGCAAGCCATGGTCATTCTGGTTGTAAAATTTTAGAATGTAAAAGGTGAATGAAACGAAAATTTCATTCAGCACCTGTACATACATCACGAGCCCCGCACCTGTATATACATCACCTGTATCTACATCACCAGCCCAGCACCTGTGTATACATAACCAGCACCTGTATCCGTCACCAGCCCAGCACATGTATCCGTCACCAGGCCCAGCCCAGCACCTGTATATACTTTAGCCCCACTGTATTAGGTGCTGGGGGCTGGGCTGATGTATTTTGCTTTAAACATCTTTCTGGATCAATTATTATACACTTAGTCTGGGTGATTCACTCACCCAATCCCAGAGAGACCGGCGTCATTGATGTGATGATACCCGTCACCTGACCTAACGCCACGCAATTGCAGGTCGCAGGCGCCAGGCACGTGCGGGTAGGGAGGCTGCAGCGTTCACAACCAACTGCTGCAGGCCTGCAGCCAGGGGCGGGAGACTAGAGCGCGCTCTCTCCGCCCACAAAGAACGTCCTGACTTGTAACGTCAGGACGTTCTTAACCCCTATGTGCATCGCAAGCACCTTTTAAAGGGCCGGCACAGGAAAAACGGGCCGGGTGGCCTCATCATGATAGGTGCGCGGCACGCCCCTGCTTCGGGGGGGGGGGGCAGCTGCCCATGTATGACCACGTAAAGTGACATTGGTCAGAATTTAAAAATTAGCCCCGTCACTAAGGTGTTAATTAAATATAGCCTTAGACTGATGGGAAGAGTGCTCAGTCAGAAATGGAGGCAATAACAACCTTCAATAGTAAGCTACAAAAACCTACCCTGCACCTCCGCATAGAATAAAGCAAGTGTGAGCAAGATGCCATAACTGCATAATATACAAACAAGAGAATACAGCAGCTTCTGTGAGCGCTGGTCACATAATGTATCTACAGCCAGTCAGCAACTGGAGCAGTGAACAAAATAGACAGTGGACAAGCTTACTGTCACCAATTCAACTAATGTTCCATCTACATGTTATATCTGCTCATATGTTCCCTTATTATCTCCAGTAAATGTATTATTACACTGGATTCTTTATGATGTTACATCGTCATCTTCTCCCCATTCAGGTCCCTACAATATCGGATCCTCTCAGTGCAGATCTTCTATATAACAGAAGTTTACTGATTGACACATCAAGGATGGAAAGGGACAGGGACAAGATGGCGGAGAGGATATTACACCTCACCCTAGAGATCCTCTTCCAGCTTACTGGAGAGGTGAGAGCTTCTGATGACGTCACATTAAATCATTCTTATCTATGGGAATAACAGATGGACAGAACTGGAGAGGTGAGGACTCTGGAAATGTCTGTAGTGAGATTTATTAATGTGTCTCTCCATAACCAGGATTACACAGTAGTGAAGACCTCTAGTGAGCGCTGTCAGAACGCTGAGTCTGATGGATTGGGAAGACCCCGGAGCCCAATCACAGGGCCTCCACTTCACCCCGTGATAAATGAGGACATTAATGACCAGAAGATCCTAGAACTCACCTACAAGATGATTGAGCTGCTGACTGGAGAGGTGACACTGCTGGGAATGCTGGGACATTATACAGTAACACTATGAAGGGATGGGGGGATGACGGTATTATTGTATGTGTCAGGTTCTTATAAGGTGTCAGGATTTCGCCGTCTATTTCTCAGTGGAGGAGTGGAAGTATTTAGAACGACCCAAAGATCTGTACAAGGACGTCATGATAGAGGTTCCCCAGCCCCTCACATCACCAGGTAATAGGACTAAATACACACGGCCTATAATTATCTGTATGTAAAGAATGAATTCAGTCCCTGTATGTGTTTCCTCCAGTTCTATCCAGTAAGTGCACAACACCAGAGAGATGTCCCCGTCCTCTCCTTCAGCAGGACTGTAAACAAGAGAAGCCCAATGTTCCTCAGGATAATCAGGTAGATGGAGAGAAGGTGTCATGAGATCTCCCCTATGATGTGTAGATGGCTGTGAAGGTCTTGTGCTCAGTCTTGTTTTATCCACCAGTATTATATGTTTTATACTTGTGTAATGAGAATGGTGGAGATGGCAGGATTAGAGCTGTTCATTGATGTGACTTGTACAATATTTGTTTCAGGGTAAAGATCTGACCCATATTAATACTACAGAGACATATGTGAGGGGGGATGAGTGGTGTAAAGAGGAGATTCCTACATATGACTACCCAGGTGAGTAGTAACCACTAAATGCAGAGAAGTCACAGATTCTTCTCAGTCATTGGCTGTGGCTAGCTTATCTTTGGTGTAGTCCGGCCATATCACAATCAAGCAGTCGCCATTCTCTTGCTAAATCAAAACTGCACCCATTACTTTGGGCATTGGAAGTCCTTCTGTTGGAGCGAGACCTGTCCCGGCCAGAGCTTACAGCTCGGAGAATGCTCCCTACTACCTGTAATTAGAAGATGCTGCCCCTTACCTTCCCAGATCTCTAAACTGCAATTCCAAATTACAGCTTACATAGAATGTGCTGACAACGTAGAAAATCATGTGAAAAAAAATATAATCCGTATGGTGGGCCTTGCTTTTATGACGAGACACCAGGCCAAGTCCTTTTTATTTATATGCTCAAATATAAACACACATGTACAATTAGAATTTTTTTCCTCCTTTCTTTTTTGATTTAAACGCATCCTTGACACCCCCCAGTCAGACGAGAAAAAAGAGAACACCGTTCAATCAATTACCCATATTTCAAAAAAAATTTCCTTCAACTTATTGTAGCAATTTTTTGGGATGTGTAACTTTACCCAAGCTGTTATTGGAAATTATATTTTTAGAAGTTATTCAGTCCTTAAAAATCACTCCCCTTGCAGATAACAACCGTGAAGAAATTAAATCCCTAGAAGAACAATTCATCTTGACTCCTATAAAAAAAGATAAAATGACAAAACAATATGCAACCTTTCAGCAACAAATGGTTCCCTAATTACCCGACAGTCCCAGTACATGATATCTGCCGCCTCCGAGTTACACTTGAAAAATGTAAATTTTTTTATTTAAATCAGATGTTTTTTATTGGAAGATTTTGAATATAAACATTAGAATACACACAAGTACACACACATGTTCCCAATCTCTCCCACCCCAACAAAATACAACAAATATATCAAAGTGCAACATACCCAGTAAAGTGGATTCACGGTTCAGTAAAGGATAGGAAGGCTGGAATGGCCGCTAATATGCCATTTGTCAGAATGTATTTGTCAGAATTTTCTCTGAGCCACTCATTGGGGGACACAGCACCCACCCTTTTTGGCCTGATGGCTATATTTGTTCTTTGGTTTGACATGTTGTATCTGTATTTGATGGTTATGATCTCCTACTGCTTTGTCACTGAACTGGTTCGGGCTGGAGCCCGTGGTAGGTGTATACTGCAGAGGAGGAGCTACCTTTTTTTAGTATTCACTTAGTGTCAGCCTCCTAGTGGTAGCAGCATACACCCACGGTCCTGTGTCCCCCAATGAGTGGCTCGGAGTAAAGGATTTTACAGTGAGTACACAAAAATCCCTGTTTTTAAAAAAAAACATGACATATTGGCAAATTGTTCATTAACTTCTTGCAATCAAGTTGGGCTTTGTCAAGCCTGACAAAGGAAAGAAAAGAACTTTTAGTAGAAAATTATAACAAAATAGAAATGTCAAGAAGAGATCCTTAGGGGAGAGGAAGAGAGGAGCAAGGTTTATGAATCTAACCAGATTCAGGTATGTACAAGTACAATACATGGTGTCTTCATCACAACAGAAGGATTGAGGAGTACTCCGGGGAATCTCTGAATGAAATCCATCCTAGCCAAGTACGGAAAAAGTTGTCTGAGCTAATTTTATTATGAGTAGAGAGTCTTTCCATTGTACACAAAAAATCCATTTCAAGAGAACATTCTTGGATAGATGGAGTGATTCTAGAACCGCTATGTGTGGGAATGACTGTTCTAGTGGCAGATAAACAGTGTCTCAGCAATCCTTTTTATAAATTTAAAAGACCCTGGTATCATAGAAAGAAGTCCGATCTGGGGAGTTCTAGACGATGAATCCACTGTAATGTGTTTGTGAACATCAAAGACTTTGCTCACAAGGCCACTTATTTGTGGGCATTCCCACCCAATATGAAGCATAGTGCCTTCAGCATTTTCACATCTCCAGCATGTATTGGAGACAGAGGGAAATATGAAGATTTCAGCACGTTTTTTTTTGTGCCAAAAACGCCCCCCTTTGGCTTATATTCAAGTCATTATCTCAGAAGATGACGAGGAAGGGAGAGCGGCGGAGCAGTCGGTCACAAGTCTTATCAATTTAATTAAACACAACTGGATTCCAATGAAGGAGTTGAACCATCTCATGGAGGATCACAAGGAAATGGACAGCATGTGACTTAAATATGAATGTCTGAGTAAAGGGTCTGAATACTGACGATCATTTGATATTTCAGTTTTTCTTTTTTAATAAATTTGCAAAAATTTCTACATTTCTGTTTTTTTTCAGTCAAGATGGGGTGCAGAGTGTACATTAATGAAAAAAAATGAACTTTTTTTTGCATTTACCAAATGGCTGCAATGAAACAGTGAAATATTTAAAGGGGTCTGAATACTTTCCGAACCCACTGTATACTTGTGTGTAAGCCGAGATTTTCAGCAGATTTTTTTGTGCTGAAAACGCCCTCCTCGGTTTAGACACGAGTCAATGTCCCAGGGGGTCGGCAGGGGAGGGGGAGCGGCAGGAGTCGGCGGCTGTCACATCATACTCGCCCACTCCTCGCGCGATCACTGGAAGTCCTTCCTGCATCTCTCTGTTGTGCCGGCGAGGCAGCTTGTTCCTGTGTTCAGCGGTCATCTGGTACCACTCATTAATGTAATGAATATGCATGCGTCTGCTCTCCCAAAGGCGTGGAGCGCATATTCATTACTTTAATGAGCTTTACCACGTGACCGCTGAACACAGGAAGAAGCTGCCTCGCCGGGACAACAGAGAGATGCAGGGAGGACTTGCAGAGACCACGCCAGGAGTGGGTGAGTATGACGAGGAGAGCCGGGCCGAACCATGCATACAGCAGGGGAGGACGGAGGAGCCATGCATACAGCAGGGGGAGGACTGAGGAGCCATGCATACAGCAGGGGGAGCCACAGATACCAGGACAGGGATGAGGGGACAACGCATACCCTGCTTATACTTGAGTCAATAAGCTCACCCAGTTTTCCGTGGCAAAATCAAGTGCTTCGGCTTATACTCTGGTCGGCTCATACTCGATTATCTACGGTAAATATAAAAAATATTTCTTTATTCCGGCATGTCCAACCGCATTAAAAACACCTGACACGTTTCTGGCGTGTTGCAAGCGCCCTTACTCATAGTCCTATGAGTAAAGGCGCTTGTAATGCGCCAGAAACGCGTCAGGCGTTTCTAATGTTTTTAATGCAGTTGGACTTGCCGGAATAAAGAAATATTTTTTATATTTATATGGTGTTAGTGTGCCGGATCCATTTCCTCCATTTTTTTTGCTTTTGCTGTGCTCACCAGCAGAACGAACACCCACTCATTATCTACTGTTGGACTCATTTTGGACAACGTCTGCAGCTCCCTAACTCGCTCTCTGTACTGTAATGGATGTGTCTCACGGTGCAGGAACATGATCTGATCATACCACAGCTCCTGGGCAAGTGAGGAAGCAAAAGAGTAAACAGACATTACATGCGGGGATCACAGCTGATTCTTTCTGTGAGGTAAAACTTGGCTTAAAAACAGGCAGTGATATGCTTTACCTCACAGAAAGAATCAGCTGTGATCCCCTGCTGTCCTGTATACTCTTTTGCTCCTTCTCCTTCCATGCAGGGTTCCCGACTTACTCACCGCCCCTGCCCTTGGCGTAGTCACCGATGTGCTTCCTGTTAGTGTATGCACCGCAGTTTCTAGCTGTGCGCCCAGTGCACTCGCTCCCCTGCTCTTAAAGTGGCAGTGCATGCTAATAGAAAATGCTCTCAGCTTGTAGCTGAGAGGCATTTAGTATAATGTGAGCATCTGCAAGATGACTCTGAGCCAATTGCTGGGAATCATCCTGTATAAAAGACTCCCTCTCCCTTAGGGAGTCAACAAGCAACCCTGGTCCCGGTGCGACCAGTGCATCAACGCCTGGTAGCCGTTTAGCTATGCCCCTTCCTGGGCAGGCTCGGCCCTGTGGCACAGTGGGTCCAGAAGTCCACATGCACCACCGTTGGGTGTAACAGGAACTAATTCTGCTTTACAGATTTCTCTTGACAATAAACAATCCATGAAAGGATATGTTCCCCCAAAATGGGGTGAAGACTAAATAGAATGTCTTATCTGCAAATAAAGAAATCTGAATCCTCTAATCCTACTTGTATAACAAATCCCTCTATTAATATCTGTAACAGTAATTATTCCCTTTTTTTTTTATCCAAAGTTCAGCACTGTAACAAATATGGAAGATTAGTGTTATCCCACAGTGGGCACATGGAGGTCGGTGTCACGCTGTATAGCAGATATATATATGTGATGTCA
>VIAB01024786.1:2499-13928 GCA_009801035.1 Oophaga pumilio | reverse complement strand
GTAATCGCGACGATCTTCGTGGTGATACACCCATGACAGTCGGGCAGCCCACCCACATGAGCTTTTATAAATTCCTTACAAAATGGCGTTAGAAAAAAATGATAGTAATTTAATATATAAAGGTTCATTATGTTATCTTCAAGAGCCTAGAATATATTTTCTCTATTAAGAGTTCTACAAATGTCCATAATGTAATACCTTGTTCTGGATCCATCAATGGTTGAGTCCGAGTGGCCAGGAAATAAAAAATGTTTTGTTTATTTCTTGTATTCTTCCAAGAGCCATAACTGTTTTTTTTCTGTCAACATTGACTTCTTAGTGCTTGCTTTTTTGTAGGACAAGTAGTACTTTTGAATAAAACCATTCTGTTTACCAGAGAATATAATGAAAAACGGGAATAAAATACTAATTGGGACAAAATTGTCAAAAAATGCAATTTTGTAATTTTTTTTTATTTAAGTAATGGGGAAAAAAAAATCTGAATATTGCAAAAAATTTTCTTTTCCTTTTGTGTTCACATTTTCCAAGACCCATTTACTGATCAAGTAAGTTTTTATTAGTATCATTTTTGGCCTACATAATATTTTTTGCTGGTGTATTATTACACGATCTTACAGGCAGAGTCGAACTTCATGCTCTACTCGTTCATCCTCTGAGAGGTCTAATGTTTGATCGATATCTGATTTTGTCTACATAATTTTTATGTCTATTTTAGAATTGTTATGGAAATATATTTTTTAAAGATATTTTATTTTAACATATTCTTTATTCTTGGCAGATGACTGCATCGGGAGATCACAAGGACTAGTGACATCTGCAATTTCTAAATCAGATGACCTTGCAATCACAGAAGATATAATTGAGATGAATGCCATTACTCCATATATTCCATCATCCATTCACAGCAAAGATCTATTATCTGATCCTTTTCAACTGGTTCTATCTTCTGATTCATCACAAACTATTAAGAAAAATAAAAGTCCTAAAGGAGGCATTAAAAATCAAACTGCTCTTACACCAAAGAATCCATTATCAACTACAGAAAATAGAAAATATTTTTCCCTCAAAAAGTCTTTTGTTACTTATAAAGAAAATAATATAAAGGAGAAAAGATTTTCTTGTGCAGAGTGTGGGAAATATTTTAACCACAAATCAAAGTTTGTTAGACATGAGAGAATTCACACAGGGGAGAAGCCATATTCCTGTTCAGAATGTGGGAAATGTTTTGTATTTAAATCATCTCTTGTTTTTCACCAGAGAACTCACACAGGGGAGAAGCCATATTCATGTTCAGAATGTGGGAAATGTTTTACGGGTAAATCAAATTTTGTTAAACACCAGGGAACTCACACAGGCGAGAAACCTTTTCCTTGTGCAGAATGTGGGAAATGTTTTAAACACAAATCAGATTTAGCTGCCCATCAGAGAATTCACACAGGGGAGAAACCTTTTTCATGTGCAGAATGTGGGAAATGTTTTGCATATAGACCAACTTTTGTTAAACACCAGAGAACTCACACAGGGGAGAAACCTTTTTCATGTGTGGAATGTGGGAAATATTTTACAACAAAATCACGTCTTGTTACACACCAGAGATCTCACACCGGGGAGAAACCTTTTTTATGTTCAGAATGTGGGAAATGTTTTAATCAGAAATCAAGTTTAGTTATTCATCAGAGAACTCACACAGGTGAGAAACCTTTTTCATGCTCAGAATGTGGGAAATGTTTTTCAGATAAACCAGGTCTTCTTAGACACCAGCTACTTCACACAGGGAAGAAGCCATATTCATGTATAGAATGTGGGAAATGTTTTGCAGAAAAATCATATCTTGTTAAACACCAGATTCTTCACACAGGGCAGAAGCCATATTCATGTTTAGAATGTGGGAAATGTTTTAATCAGAAATCAGATTTAGTTGTCCATCAGAGAATTCACACAGGGGAGAAACCTTTTTCATGTTCAGAATGTGGGAAATGTTTTAATCAGAAATCAACTTTAGTTGTCCATCAGAGAACTCACACAGGGCAGAAACCTTTTTCATGCTCAGAATGTGGGAAATATTTTGCATATAAATCAAGTCTTATTAGACACCGGATAGTTCACACAGGGAAGAAGCCATATTTTTGTTTAGAATGTGGAAAATGTTTTGCAGTGAAATCATATCTTGTTAAACACCAGAAAACTCACACAGGTGAGAAACAATATATTTATACAAACACTGGAAGACAACACATAACAGAGACAATCAGTAACGACATATAAGTGAATGACAAAGGAAAAGCAACTTAGTACTAACATTACAATTAAAGTGTATGCAGTTCTTAATAGACATCTATTATCTAAAAGTTAATATAATATTAGCATTAAATATTTCATGTTATATATTTATATATTCACTATATGGACAAGAGTATTGCAAACACCCACCTCCCCCCCCCACCACCACCAAAGAAAAAAAATACCCAACATTTCTTCCTCTTTTTTTTCCGAACACCATATCTGCCAATCTGTGATTTCCATTCATTACGGTTTCTTTAAATTCACAATCTACATGTCTGAACAAATGTCTTTAGTTTGTGTATATTACAATAATAAACATGTTCATGTTGCAATTGTTGACATCTATGATCCATTTCTTCTATCTGATGGGATTCATTTTTTAAAGTATAGTAGGTTTTCACCTTCATTGGGAACTGATTCCCTTTTCTGTACCCCAATACTCATACAGTTGTGTGGCAAAGTGTTAGCTCCCCTCCTATTCTGTTGCATATTTGTCACACTTAAATGTTTCATATCACCAAGCAAATTTAAATATTAGACTAAGATAACACACGTAAACACAAAATGTTTTAAAATGAAGATCTTTATTATAAAGGGAAAAAGAATACCAAACCTATAAGGCCCTGTATGAAAAAGTTATGCCCCCCTAATAAACCTAATAACTGGTTTGGTCACTTTTAGTAGCAGCAACTGCAATCAAGCATTTGCGATAACTGGTGATGAGTCTTTTACACTCTCGGGAGTAATTTTGGCCCACTCATCTTTGCAGAATTGTAGTAATTTGGCCACATTGGAGGGTTTCCAAGCATGAACTGCCTTTTTTATGTCATTCCACAGCCTCTAAATTGGATTAAGGTCATGACTAGGCCAATCCAATTTTATTTTTCTTAAGCCATTCAGAGTGGACTTGTGTTTTGATCATTGTCCTGCTGCAAAACCCAAGTGCTCTTCAGCTTGAGGTCATAGACAGGTGGCCATACATTCTCCTTCAGGATTTTTTTGTTAGCAGAATTCATGGTTCCATTTACCACAGCAGATCTTCCAGGTCCTGAATCTGCTCAAGAACCCCAGACCATATGGAAAAAGAGAACAGCATCAAATCCGGGTGAAAAAGTAGAAGTTCTTTATTTGCCAGATGCAAGAATCCCAGACCGTCAAACTACCACCAACATATTTTACTGTTGGTATGATGATACTTTTTTGAAATGCTGTGTTACTTCTACGCCAGATGGAATGTGACATACACTTTCCAAAAACTTCAACTTTTGTCCAGATGCTTTGTGGCAAAACTGAGACAAGCCTTTATGTTCCTATTGCTCAGCAGTGGTTTTTGTCTTGGAACTCTGCCATGCAGGCCGTTTTTGCCCAGTCTATTTATTGTGATGGAGTCATGAAAACTGACCTTAAGTGAGGCCTGTAGTTCTTTGGAAGTTGTTGTGGGGTCCTTTGTGACCTCTTGAATGATGTGTGGCTGTGCTCTTGGGGCAATTTCGGTCAGCCGGCCACTGGGAAAGTTCACCACTGTTCCATTCTTTTGCAATTTGTGGCTAATGGCTATTACTGTGGTTTTCTGGAGTCCCAAAGCTTTAGAAATGGCTTGATAACTTTTTCCAGACAGATAGCTCTCAATTACTTTGTTTATCATTCGTTCCAGAATTTCTTTTGTCTGCAGCATGAGGTCTAGCTTTTGAAGAAATTTTGGGCTTTACTTTGTCAGGCAGGTCCCATTTAAGTGATTTCTTGACTGAGAACAGGTGTGGCAGTAATCAGAATTAATTAAACTCAGCTTCCCGAAGATGTGATAAACCACAGTTAATATATATTTTAAGAAGGTAGAGTTGGGCAATCACTTTTTCCAGGACGTCCCTCCTGACGGCACCACCAGAAGGTTGTCCTTCGTATCCTTGATAGGGACAGGAACACAGAAGAGGTTAAATAGCCCCACCCCCTTCCACCCTTCAGTGTTTTTCCTGTCCCTATCGGGGCCAGACGCAGAGGAGCGCAGGGTGAGAAAAGAAGAAATACCTGGAGGCCGGTGTATTCCCCGGCAGAAGGGGATCCTGGTTGAGCTGGAACTCCCGGATCCAAAGCAGAGGGTACAAGAATCCTCCGCAGGAATGCTGGTACCGATGGAGGTTCCCCAGCGTTCCGGTTGAGCTGTTTGCGCCCGTTCACTGCTGCATCCCCACGAAGGGCTCTGCGCAGTAGCTTTCTGTTCCGGCGTTGGCCGGCGTCCTGGGCCGAACTTCAAGCGTGCCGCGTCATCGGTGGGCGCGCCGATGACGACTTCCGGTGGAGGCGGAGCCAGAGGCCTCAGGGCTTCAAGAAAATGGCCGCCCCCATGATACAGGTGGTCTGATGGGACCAGGCCCCTTAGCTAAGTGGGGCTACCACCGGGAGCAACGTCGAGGAAGCGTACTCCTCCAGGCCAGGAGGGGGTGTCTCCAGTGGTCAGTGTGCGCTCTAGGAGGAGCAAGCGCTGTAGGACAGACAGCTGGAGACGCCGTGATCAACAGCAGCTGAGCTCAGAAGGAGATGAATTAGATGTCTTGAAGCTGGGTAAGACAGACTATTTAGTGACAGCTGACAGCACACTTGACTGAGTAAACATGAAGAGTGTTAGCCGTCCAGACCCCGGATAACCCCCGGGATCACGTAAGTATACGGTGCTAAGGGGGTCTCCAGGAGTCATGATATAGATATATAGGCCCTTCTTTATATCTATTTTTAGGAGACGCACAAGCACTCAGCAACTGCAGTCAAACAAAAGGGCAACAAATGTCCTCTGCACAACCAGACTCCCAGAGGGACACCCCAAGAAGCTATGCGACAGATGCATAGCCAAGTTACTGAAGGAGGAGCAGACCCCCCCTATTGGATAACATTAGATCCATGATCAGGGAGGAGGTACAAGCGACTGTGTCAACTCTGGAACCCGCACAATCCCCCCGTCCTAAAAGACCGCGATGGGGCAAGGATCTAACTTCCGAGGAAGGAGAACTATCAGTTTACTCCGGCTCGGATTCAGATGATGATGAGGGTTCCCCAACCGCAGTATTTGAAGGCAGGAGGAAATATCTTTTTTCCTCCGAGAATACTGACATGTTCGTACAGCCGGTCAGGAACACCATGAAGGTGGAAGACTCCACGGAACCCCTAACAGTGCAAGATGAAATGTTCGGTGGCTTGAGAGCCCGCAGAAACAGTTTTTCCAGTGAACCAGCATATAACTGCCATGATTCTGGAAGAATGGGAAGATGTCAGCAAGAAGCTGGTCGTGCCAAGAGAATTTAAATACCATCTTCCCTTCGACCCGGAAGAAACTAAAATATGGGAATCGGTTCCAAAAATCGACATCTCGGTAGCGAGAGTCTCAAAAAAGACAGCCATACCATTTGAAGATTCGTCAGGGCTGAAAGACACTATGGATAAGCGATCAGAAGACCTTCTTAAAAAGGCCTGGGAGTCATCAGCGGCCATCATGAAGGCAAATATCGCGACTACCTCTGTAGCTAGATCAATGAGCCTATGGGTGGAAGATTTGGAAAACCAGATTAAGAGCAAGACACCAAGGGAAGAGATCCTCAGATCCCTACCACTGTTAAAAACAGCTACCGACTTGATGGCGGACGCTTCAGCGGAATCGGTGCATTTCACCGCAAGGAATAACGCACTATCCAATGCGGCAAGGCGAGCCCTGTGGCTTAGGTCATGGATGGGAGACACTCAATCGAATAACAAACTCTGTTCAATCCCGTTCTCAGGCCTACACGTGTTTGGTCCAGTGCTGGACGACCTACTGGAGAAGGCGTCAGACAAAAACAAGGGTTTTCCGGAGCAAAAACCAAGGAGAATACAGTCCTTTCGGAGAACGCGCTCCCATCCCAGACAGGAATATAAAGGGAAAGGGAAATCCGGAAGATGGAGTTACCCTAAAGGAGGGAAAAGGAGAACCAGGAACCTAGATCCAGCAAACAATGACGCCAGAATATTGGGAGGAAGACTCCAGAGATTCCTCCGAAATTGGCAGAACATCACCCAGAATACATGGATCTTAAATACAGTGGCAGAGGGATACAGGTTACAGTTTACCCGAGGGCCCCCCAAAAGATTTTGCCTAACCCAGGCCCAATCCTCAGCGGTACATCAGGGACTCCTGAAATACACCCAGGACCTCCTGGAGATGAGAGCCATAGTAAAAGTCCTAGTCTCCCAGAGATTTCGGGGGCACTATTCAACGCTCTTCTCCATAAAGAAACCAGGAGGAGAATTTTGCACAATGATCAATTTCGAACCACTAAACCAGTGGGTGGATTACAGACAGTTCAAAATGGAGTCACTCAAATCCGTAATACCGCTGATAAAAAAGAACTCGGTAATGAGTACTCTAGATTTAAAGAGTGCTTACTACCATGTGCCAATACACATTTCTCACCAGCAGTACCTCCAGTTTGTCGTAAGAGACCAAGGCAGAATACAGCATTACCAGTTTACATGCCTGCCCTTTGGCCTATCCTCCACCCCGCGAATCTTTACCAAACTGATAGCAGAGGTAATGGCCTTAATAAGACAAAGAAGGTTTCTTGTTGTCGCCTACTTAGACTACCTATTGCTAGTGGCAGACTCTCCACAGCAGATGGAAAGAGACCTCTCAGTAACAAAGTCGGTTTTGGAGAAGCTGGGATGGCTAATAAACAAAAGAATCAAATCCCAGTCCAGAGCAGAGGAAGATGTTTCTAGGAGTTCTTCTAGATTCAGAGCGGGAGCACTCCTTCCTACCAGAGGACAAACAACAGGCAATAGCACAGGAGAGCATACAGAGTCGGAAGTATGTCACGATAGGGAAAGCCATTAGAGTACTGGGTCTGATGACGTATTCCCAGTGTCCAGTGGAGTCAACATCATTCCAGATCCCTGCAACAGGAGACCCTAGCAGCATGGGACGGCAAAAAAGCATCTCTAGACGACAGAATAAAATTGTCCGGAAAAGCAAAATAGTCACTTTCATGGTGGACAGATACAGTGAACCTTGGAAGAGGAAAACCCTGGAGAACATCACCATGCGTCAATGTCACTGCAGACGCAAGTCTTACAGGTTGGGGGGCTCACATGGAAGGGTCCTACCTCCAGGGAGTTTTGGCCCAGAACCATAAGCAGCAGATCCTCAAATTATAGAGAGCTAAGAGCAGTATGGGAAGCCCTGAAAGGATATCAGGATCAACTAAGAGATCAGCACATAAGAATATATTCGGACAATTCAACTACGATAGCCTTCCTTCTTCACCAAGGAGGTACGAGACACAATCAGCTACAAGTCTTATCAGATACAACATTCTCCTGGGCAAAGAAGACAGCAAGATCAATAACAGCGGTTCACCAAAGAGGCTCCAAAAATCAGTTGGCCAACTACCTAAGCAGAAAGAGATTCCAGCCTACAGAGTGGTCTCTAAACCAGGAGGTCTTTTACAACTAACCCAACGCTGGGGAAATCCAGAAATAGACCTATTTGCATCAAGAAAGAACGCAAAAACAGAACGATTTTTTTAACTAAACCAGAGAGATGCTCCAGCAGGAGTGGACGCTTTAGCCCAGAGCTTAAATAAGAAGCTAGCATGTGTCTTCCCACCACTTCCTCTCATACCAAGGGTTCTGAGAAAAATTCAGGAGAACCGAGCATCAATGATCCTGATAGTGCCATACTGGCCCAAGAGAAGCTGGTTCTCCCTTCTAAATTGGATGGCCCTGGAGGATCCCGTCCTTCTACCAGTAAGACCAGACCTCTTAACGCAGGTGCCGCTACTCCATCAGAATCCGGACATTTGTCAGCCTGGATCCTGAGAAGGAGATCCTGAGAGCAAAGGGTCTTTCAGAGCTGGTCATCTCCACCATGCAGAAGAGCAGGAAACCAATTACTTCGGCAATCTATCAGAAGATCTGGAAAAAGTTCTGCTCACAAAATCCTGCTTGAGTATTCATCTCCCAGGGTCCAGACATTCCCCGGATTCTGGATTTCCTCCAAGCAGGCTTTGACAAGGGCCTAAGGCCTAAGTACTCTGAAAGTGCAAATAGCAGCCCTAAGTTCCATCTTTGATTCCCCAATAGCCGCTCATCCATGAGTAATAAGGTTCATCAGGGCCACTCAGAGAATTAGGCCCACGTTATGACGATTAGCTCTTTGCTGTTTAACCATTTATTACCCCTGTAGGTGTTTGGGACCCATCGCAGATCACAATGCCATTTATATATGCTTTTGTGCCCACCTAATTTTTGTGAGTACATTATTTGTTTGGGCTAGTATTCAACATCGAACATGTTGGTGACTGAGATTATATGTTTAATATAATGATATATGATTAACCATTAGTGTCCATAAACTCATTTGAGTGTTACTGACAAGTACATAAATTTTGGATGTATTCAATATCCTAGTCACCTTATGTTGCATTTGTATGGCCCAACATGTGCTACTAATTGACTATATTGGGCGTATACCTTTTCTGTGAACAACGCTCAGTGTGCATAGGGTGCTGTCACACCTGTATGTCTCTTCTCCTGCTTTTATGATTGTGCACCTGTATTGTTATTTAATAAAAAAAATTTCTTATTAAGAGTTGCCCATTTCCCTTCTCTTTTTTGGCATATATAACCAGCGTTGGACTGGAGTGCCTTGGGCCCACCAGAGAAAAATTATTCTTGGGGCCCACCATCATACTTCTCAACCTTTGAAGAAAGGAAAGAGGGACAAAGGCTGTGGCACGCTGTGCCTGCTGCAGCAAATTTAAGACCACGCCATGTTGCACCACAGACTGTCCAGTAGTTGTTGGATGCTTTAGTCCAGGTGTGGGAGGAGATCCTTCAGGAGACCATCCGCTGCGCTCACCAGGAGCATGCCCAGACGTTGTAGGGAGGTCATACAGCATACTCCTCAACTTTTGAAGACAGGAAAGAGGGAGAAAGGCTGCGGCGCACGTAGTGCGCCGCGGCAAATCTTAGGCCACGCCCCGACCACACCCATCTCACAACTAATCACACCCATATCCACGCCCCAACTGCACCCATTTAGCACTGCTGATCACACTGACTGGTACTGAGGGCACAATGGCTGGCATTATGGGCACAGTGGCTGGTACTGAGGAAAAGAAAGAAAGAGCAGCGAGAGAGAAAGAAAGGAGAGAGAGAAAGAACAAACAGAGAAAGAGGAAAGAAAGAAAAGAGAGAAAGAGAACAGAGAGAGAAAAAAAGAACAGAGAGCGAGAAAGAAAGAACAGAGAGAAAAAGAACAGAGAGCGAGAGACTAGAGAGAAAGAAATACTAGAGAGAGAGCGAAAGAAAGAATAAAGAGAGAGAAATAGAGAAAGAAAGAAAGAATAGAGAAAGAAAGAAAACAGAGAGAAAGAAAGAACAGAGAGAGAAAGAAAGAATAGAGAGAGAAAGAAACAATAGAGAGAAAGAATAGAGAGAGAAAGAAAGAATAGAGAGAAAGAATACAGAGAGAAAAAATAGAGAGAGAGAAAGAATAGAGAGAAAAAGAATAGAGAGAGAAAAAAGAATAGAGAAAGAAACAATAGAGAGAATGAAAGAATAGAGAGAGAGAATAGAGAAAGAAAGAATAGAGAGAGAAAGAAAGAACAGAGGGAGAAAGAAAGAGGGGAAAGAACAAAAAGAGAGAAAGAACGGGGAGAGAGAAAAAGGGGAAGCACAGAGAGAAAGAAAGAACAAAGAAGGAGAGAGAAAAAAAGAACAGAGAGAAAGAGAGAAAGGAAGGACAGAAAGAAAGAACAGAGAGAAAAAAGAACAGAGAAAGAAAGAAAGAAAGAAAAAAAGGGGAATGAAAGAACAGAGAGTGAGAAAGGACAGAGAGAGAAAGAAAGAACAGAGAAAAACAGAGAGAGCAAGAAAGAAAGATTAGAGAGGGAAAGAAAGAACAGATAGAAAGAAAGTGAAAGAAAGATTCTATAAAGATACTATAGAAGTCCGGCTCCCATTGTAATGCCCACCTGAAAAAGCCTCCACTTCAGTATAAGGTGAGCTACAGGAGCTCTGTCAGATCTCAGTCTTATCTCCTCTCCCTCCAAGACTAGAACTGCCCTGTCCTGAGACAGGAAACTAGACTGAATCTCGTCTCTTCTCTCTACTGACTGACTACTGCTACGTCACACTAACTTAAATAGTCTAAGTTGCCCTCTGGTGGCAGTGTTGGGAAATGTGTGATTTGAATGAATATCAGGCTTCACAATTACCTTATCTGTGCATTTTCCAGGAGACATGTGTACCAAGCGCAGCTGGGCCACACACTTCCTCCCCACAGGGGAGGTGCCTGAGCAACCTTCCTGTTTCAGTCTAAGTTGTGTAAGGTCGCATACCAGTACAAGTCCTGTTTGCTATACTATAGTGCAAATCCTGCCTGCTTCACTCTGAAGTAAATCCTGCCTGTTTCACTCTGATGCAAATCCTGCCTGCTGAACTCTGATGCACATCCTGCCTGCTGCACTTTAGTGCAAATCCTGTCTGCTGCACTCTGACACAAACTGTCTGCTGCACTTGGATACAAACTTGGTCAGCTGCACTCTGACGCAAGCTCTGCCTGCTGCTCCATCCAGCCTGTCCTTCTGGGTCCAGCTGCTGCGTGACTGTTGGTGAATCCTGGAGTGGCACATGGCGTTCATCGGGAGCCAAGTCTAACCTCACCATCAGAAGCTCTAGCGAATAGTCAGGTGATCGCTTAGTCACGCCCCTCCAGGCTCTCTGCAATCCGTGGCACAGTGGTTCCACAAACCACAATCATTACAGTTTGCTCAGGCCACGGATCCTGCTGGACTCCGGATCCTGCCTGTTCGGACCATGTACCAGGAGCTTTGCCAACAGAAAGACCCACAGGAAGAGCCGTCCATACAGTTGTAGTCTTTATCCATTAAGTTGGAGGCCTTAAACATCAATCCAGAGTTCCAGCATGTTGAAGCAGCTGTGTCTTCTTCAGAGACTTCCCAGACAGATTGCTCCATGTAACGCCGGTATGTCTGTACCTTGTTTCTCCGGCGTTACTTTGCATGTCTTTGCTTTAACCCTTTGCTCCTTTCCCCGTAACCAGCTGGGATACTGTTGTGTTACCTGTATGGATGCTTCTCAGTTCCCAGCTCCGCTGCGTA
>VIAB01024784.1:25791-36205 GCA_009801035.1 Oophaga pumilio | reverse complement strand
CCACACACTATACACGCACACAGTCACCGCCCACACTCCGCCCATACACTTCCCTCCTCTGATCTGCAGCGTTTCACCTGCAGCAAAACCGCAGATCATTTTTAGACCTGCTGTTTTGCTGCGGAAGTGCCCGACTCAATGCAAGTCAATGGGTGCAGAAACGCTGCAGTACAGCAAAAAGAATTGACATGCTGTGGAAAATAAAACGTGGCTAATCCGCGCGTTTTTTTCCGCAGCATGTGCACAACAAACCTGCGTTTCCCATAGACTTACATTGGCTGTGCGCTAGACTGTGGATCTGATGCGTTTCCGCGCGTCCAAAAACGCTGCGGCAACGCATCTAAATCCGCAACGTGTGCACTTACCCTTAGTCTGCAGATATGGGATTAATCTGCAGGTTAACAGTGTTCTGAGACTGTGTGGCCGCAGCACTGAAAGCCCCTCTGCCGGGAGGAAATTAACTTTATTCCTCCTGGCGGGCTCAGCCTTTTAGTCATAGAGGGGCGGCAGCACAATTTCAGTTACTGCTCTGTGCATAGAGCACTGGCTATAACCGTAACCCCGTCACTGGCAGTGGCCAGCACAGCATCCCTGGCACTTACAGACAGCCGGCTCTAATGACGAGTTTAAATACTTATTCAACCCTGCTAGAATTTATTTCCCCAGCACAGCAGACAATATCCATTCAAGTGCAATTTATCTGCAGAATACAGATTCTACCCCAATATTGTACCCCAATTAAAAGTCAGCCCAGTGCCCTAGGAACCCAAAACCTTCTACTCTGCATTTAACTCCCTAACTTCTCGTAGTTTCTCCTGTGTTGTGTATACCAAGGAATACTACTGTATGTTGTAGGCCAGTGATGGCTAACCTTGGCACTCCAGCTGTTGTAAAACTACAACTCCCAGCATGCCCTTGCAACCTGCAGCAGTTGAGGCATGCTGGGAGTTGTAGTTCTCCAACAGCTGGAGTGCCAAGGTTCGCCATCACTGTTGTAGGCCCTTCCATTCAGCTTGCAGTCTAATTCTAATTATACTTAAAGGGAAGATCTAGGACTTTGTGAAAAAACAAAAATGTTCCAAAGCACTAACAGGCAGGTAGTTGCATGCTACCTACTTGCCTGTTGTGACTGCAACTGCCAATGATTCAGCTGACGTCACATCAACAGAGTGGTGGCTTCTTTTGCGCTCCACTCTGTTGATGGGGTGGGACTTCTGATGTCATTCTGACTGACAGCCAGATCCCTTCTGCTTAACTGGGGGAGCCGTCTGTCAAAGTACAGAAACAGGAGCGCCCTTCCTCTTTACCTCTTTCAACTCACAATTAATACATTTACCCAGCTACTTGCCTGCTTTTCCTGGCCCACTTCTCCAACCTCCATACCTTCCAGATGAATTGCTTGGTCAGTTTTAAGTATGCTCCTCTCAATAATGTCAATTACCATCAGTTTAACATTTTCTCTTCCAGATTTCTAATAAGAGGTTCCAGGTGAGCAACATGCTACATCTGCCATAGCGATGTTCATCCAGGACTCCTGCTCCAGTTGTGCAGATATATTGCAAACTGTGCACTGAAGGAAACCTCTATCCTGCTGGCAAATATACAATCACACAAAACGGTAAAGAATAGTAAAAGGTAGGGAAAAACTAAGTACAGGTGTTGAATGCCTTTTTTCATCTCCTGCTTTCAACTCTCGTTTTTTAACTCCACTTTGTTTTCAAAAAACTTACATCACTGAGGAAGCCATGTGTGCTAAGAACCTCATGTTTATTTTGAAAAGTTGCTTACCTACGATAGATTACTTATAAAATGTGGATGTGTGGCCCATGTCATCTTCTGCAATTGTGATACTTTCACTGATTATAGTCATCTGGTATCCATCTACTTTTGTGTTTACATCCAGACCACTATGAACACTTTTTGCAGTAAGATTTGTCTTTGAACACAAATTTTCTATTCTGCTTCTAACCTCAGTGTGCTTTCGGTAAACAGTAATAGCACCAGTTTGTATACCCTTCAGTCATCACTAAGGCTGGTTTCACAATTGTGTGAAAAAGGAGAACAGCATCAAATCCGGGTGAAGTAATAAAGGTTCTTTATTTAGCCAGATGCAACGTTTCAACCAATACAGGTCTTTTTCAAGCATACAATAGTGTCATAATGGCAGCCTTAAATAGGAAGTGGATTCCAGATCCACCAATCACTATCCAGAGGCCGTCCAATAAGGAAAACATCGCAGGTACATAAAAACAGATTTTTACAATGCATAATCTTATACAAACATCTTCAATCTAGTTATACAATAAACAAAATATCAATATTCAAGTTATATGATAAAATCACAAACCATCACCAATGAAAGAAAGGCATCAAAGTAGTCATGGGAATAACGGACCCAATCATAAGGCATATAGATATAAACAAACTTCAGAGACCAATGGATGTGCTCCCTAGTCTCGGCGCCTAAAAAGGGGGTATGTACACCTCAACCAATGGAATTACTCATCGACATCACAGCCCGATTTACATACCAATGTGACTCATTCCCCACAGCAGGTCTCTAGTAAAATACAATGCAGGGCCAGCCCATAATGGAGGCGTCATGACCGTAAAGCAAAAAAGACGCTAGCAGGCATAATCACTGCATAGGCGCGACCACGTGATGAGTCATGTGACAAACCACTCGGAAGCGTCATACACAGGGATCAGCCTGCACATCCAAGGGGCGGTACAAATGACGTCCACAGGAGGCTCACCGCCCGGTTGCATAGCAACACTATAAACAGGAAGGCTGAGAGCACATCAGAGAAGCGGTACGTCACTATGACGACCATTATAGAAATAATGCCATATCCATGGCAATGTGTCTAATCCCAGCGCTGTCTCAGAACATATCCCATATAAAAAACAAATATAAGGAGATCATATCAGTAAATATCAAACAGGTGCATGTTACAACACACAAATAGCTAGATGGGACCGTAAATAGAGGTATACATCATGTTGTTAACACCACATCGTTATAATACCATATGTATCCCCTGACTATATATACATCATAATCCTATCAAGAATACTAATTCGAATGAAAAATATAAATAAACAGAGGGCAAAGGGGAGAGAAAGCCCAGAAGATTCGGGACATCCAGTCCCCTCCGTCCCATGTTCATCAGACTAATTGTAACCTAAAAAGAAAAAAAGGAAAAAAGACAAATTTAAACATAGTACCTGAATAAACTGATAAAATACATAGACCGATAGCACAAAAGGAGAAACTGTTCAGGAGACACATATCTGCAAATTGTAGTCTATATTTAAACCTCTGGGTTGCAAAGTACCTAATCTGGAGATCCACTTTAACTCCTTCTGCTTAAAAAGTCTAGTCCTATCCCCACCCCGTCTCTGCATCGGGACACTATCAATCACTCGGAACCTAAGTTGACTGACCAAATGATTGTTCTCACAAAAATGTTTGGGAACAGGCAATTCAACTGCCTTCGTTCTAATGGTACTTTTGTGCTTCCCAATACGTGCCCTGACCTCCATCGTCGTCTCTCCAATATATGCCAATCCACAAGGGCACAAAAGCATGTATATAACAAAGATAGATGTGCAAGTATATCCCTCTTTGAGCCATATATTTTTACCCGTATGAGGATGATAGAAAAAATCTCCCCTGATCATATTGTTACAAGAAGCACATCCTAAGCATGGGAAATTACCCATCCTAGGTGGATGTAATGTGGTCTGTATAGAAAGTTTGTTGGGTCCAACATCTGACTTGACAAGCTTATCTCTAAGGTTATGGCCACGTTTATTGGAAAACAAAGGGGGCAATGAAAATTCAGTAACATTAGGCAAACCTTGTTGTAAAAGATGCCAGTGTCTCCTCAGCTTTTCTTTTTTTTGTGTGGTTTCACAATTGTGTCTGTGTGCTTACATATCTTTAACATGGTGTATGCAGAGACATGTGTTTGCATGTGTTCACATGCAAATGTGTATGCATGCGTCATTTCACAGTGTGTGGCGGTGTCCGGCGAATGCAACATGTTGGATTTTTGGAAGCGGCAGAAATCCGGCAAATATGCGCAGTCATGCGCATGCGTGCATCAAAAACTGCATTACTGTCTATGGGAACGCATTGGTACGCAAGGACATGCATATGAATGCGTTTGATACGCATGAGTTCTTCATGAGACACGCCCTTTTGGTGTCTGTCATATCGAACGCATGCGCATAAACAACGCATGTAAAAAAACGCATTCATACACACGCAGCGTTTTTTTTGGTGTCATGCGTAAGATGATGCAGATAAAAAAGCACTGCGTAAAACGGTAATTAGATCTACCGGTAATTGTATTTCCAGGAATCCATCCTGACCTCACCATGGAGGACGTCCTTCTTATCCTCAGTGGGACAGGAACAACGAGCGGTTAAAAGGACCCTCCACTCACCACCCCTTCAATGATTTTCCAAAGTACCACATCTGGATGGATGCAAACACAAATTTATTAACAAATTCCATACACATGTTACTTCACAATGGTATCAACATAAATGATTTTGCAGTAGGGAGGGAACTAGCAGTGCTGTCAGGATGGATTCCTGGAAATACAATTACCGGTAGGTCTAATTACCGCTTTCCAGTTCACCACCTGACAGCACCGAGAGTTACTAGAGAATGGTAACACTAGGGTGGGACTATAGCGTGCAACACTTTCCTACCAAAAGCCAACTGTTCCAAGCTGACGTCTAATTTGTAATGCTTAGCGAAGGTACTGACGCTAGCCCATGTTGCTGCCCTGCAAATCTGCTTTGTTGAGGCCCCCGCCTCTGCGCCCATGATGTGGCCATAGCGCGTGTGGAAAGGGCTCTAAGGATGCCGGGGGAATCTTTCCCTTCTGACTTATAGGCTAGGGCTATCATAGTTTTTATCCATCTTCCAATAGTAGCTTTATTAGGACCTCCATACTGAACAAACAAATTCTTATCGCTCCTCCAACCCTCGGTTGCTTTTATATATTTTAGCACAGTATCTCTCACGTCTAAGTTGTGAAAAGCTTGCTCCCTAGGATTTCTAGGATGCTGGCAGGAGGGTAGGACTACTTTGGGAAAGAAAGCGGGGTCAAGTCTTAGGATTAATCTATCCTCAAAGGTCTGCAGGTACAGGTCCTGAATAGATAACGCCTGTAATTCCCCCAACCTTTTTGCCGATGTTATTGCGACCAAAAAGGCCGTTTTCATTGAGAGCTTTGCTATCTGTATTTCCTGTGACAGAAGGTATGGGGGTCTACATAGGACATCCAAGACTAAGTTAAGGCTCCATGGCAGGGCTTGATTTTTCACTAAGGGCTTCAGCCTGCTAATTGCTTTTGAAAATCTTGCCACCCAGTGGTGTGTGGCTATAGGGTAGTTGAAGAACACGCTGAGGGCCGAAATTTGTACTTTTAGAGTACTAGGTCTCAGACCTTTCGAAAAACCTGACTGGAGGAAGTCAAATATCTTAGGAATGTTAGGAGCTGCCGTGTCCACCGTGGTTTTTCCTGAAAACGAGCAGAAACGTTTCCATATCTTGTTGGAAATAGCTGTAGTTACTGGCTTCATACTTGCTTGTATTGTCGAGATTACATCTTCTGAAATCCCTCTGGATTTCAAGATTTGGCGCTCAGGATCCATGCCGACAACCGAAGTGGGTCTGGATTGGAATGAACGACTAGGCCCTGGTGCAGGAGATCTTCCCTCCTTGGGAGATGTATGGGTTCTTCTATCGCCAATCTGTCTAGTAGAGAAAACCAACTTCTCTTGGGCCAGAATGGGACCACTACAATCACCGTCGCCCTGTCTTCCCGTATCTTCCTCAGCACCCTCGGAATTAGAGGAAAAGGTGGAAAGGCGTATAAAAGTCCCTTTCCCCAATGTTGCAACAGAGCATCTATTTCTTCTGCCCCGTCAGCGGATTCAGTGAGAAAAATGTTCTTATCTTCGCATTTTCCCTGCTGGCAAAAAGGTCTACCTGCGGTGTTCCCCACAGTTGACATAGTATCTTGAATACTTCTGAGTTTAGCTCCCATTTGGACGGGTTTACTGTCGTCCTGCTCAAGAAGTCCGCTTGATTCTGGGCTCCCTCTAGGTGTACTGCTGAGATGGATTTCACCGACTTTTCTGCCCATCTGAAAATACGGTCTGCCAGATGCTGTAACGCCGGATGTCTTGGGCCCCCTTGATGTCTTAGGAATGCCACCGCCGTCATGTTGTCGGAAAGTATCTTCACATGCTTTCCTCTGAGTCTCAATCTGGCTTGGAGGAGAACTTTCCATATTGCATACAGCTCTCTGAAATTTGACGATCTTGTGCTTGCGTCTTGATCCCATTGACCTTGATAGTAGGCTCTCTCCACATGTCCACCCCATGGCGTCTTTGGTTACCGTGATACAACGTGTAAGGATCCAGGGGACTCCTACTCTGAGGTTCTTTGGAACGCTCCACCATCCCAGAGATTTCCTCACTGCCGCGGACAGTGTAATCTTCTTGTCCAGGGTACACTGTCTTCTGTCCCAGGACTGTAGAATTTGCTGTTGTAATTTCCGTGAGTGGAATTGGCTCCATCTCACGCAGGAAATGCATGCCGTCATTCGGCCCAGGACCGCCATTGCCTCTCTGATGGAACAAGCCTTCTTCTTGAACCGGCGAATGTCCCCCGTAAGTAACACCTGTTCTCATCTGGTAGAAAGGAAGCTCTGATATGGGAGTCTAGTATGACTCCTAAAAATCTCACTCGGCTCTGTGGAACTAAGCTCGACTTCCTCCAATTTATTATCCACCCCAGCTCCTGAAGTATGGAGATTGTGGTGTGATAATCGGCCCTGAGCTGTTCCTCGAACCCTGCTGCCACCAGGAAATCGCCTAAATATGGGACTATGGTTATTCCTTGCTTTCTCAACCACGCCACTACTTCCACCATCAATTTTGTGAAAATTCTCGGAGCTGAGGCTAATCCGAAGGGAAGGGCTTGGAATTGAAAGTAATGAACTCTCCCCTGATCTGTCAAGGCGAATCTCAGATACCTCTGATAGGCCGGATGGATCTGCACATGGTAATATGCATTCTCTAAGTCCAGCGTGCACATTGCCATGTTCTTGTCTATCAGGGGTATAGTGGATTTTATCGATTCCATCTTGAATCTTTTGTCTGTTATGTACCGATTCAGGGGTCTGAGATTTACGATAGTTCTGGAATCTCCAGATGGTTTTTTGATTGTAAATAGTTTTGAATAATGCCCCCTTCTCCTTTCTGCCGGGGGAACTGGGACTATTACTCCTAACTTGCGTAGGTCCTGGACATCCGTCCACATAGATGCTGCCAGAAGGGGCTGAGACCTGGTGATCACAAACCTTTCTGGCGGCCTGTTTGTAAATTCCAGAGTATAACCCTGGCTGACTGTATGGAGGATCCAAGGGCTCTGAGAGATCTTCTTCCAACCTCCCAAAACGCACCTTATCTGGCCCCCCACTCTGATAGCGTCATTTTCTCTGGGTCCCTGCTCCTGCACCAAAGATGGAGTCTCTACCCCTACTTCCTTTGGGATATCTCCATCTACCTGTCTTTCCCTTCCCCCTATAGTCTGGTCCTTGACCAGGTCGGGATCTCCGAAAGGGCTGGTATTTTTTGTTTTTTTTCCTCAGGGAAACCGTTTTTTCTGTCGGAGGCCTTTTCTAATATGTCATCTAGTACCGGCCCAAACATCTTACCACCCGAGAAGGGAATGGCGCACAATTTATTTTTTGAGTGGGTGTCCCCGGACCATGTCTTAAGCCAGATCGCCCGTCTGACAGCGCTTGACAACGACTCACTCCTGGCCGCAAAGCGCACTGACTCTGCGGAGGCATCTGCCATAAACCCCGTAGCAAGTTTTAGTAATGGTAGGGACTTAAGAATGACCTCCCTGGGGGTCTTGGCTTTTAGGTGATGCTCTAAGTCATCTACCCAAAGGTGCATGGATCGGGCGACTGACGTAGCTGTGATATTAGTGCGAATAATAGCCGTTGAGGCATCCCATGCCCTTTTTAACAGGCCATCCGCCTTTCGATCCATCGGATCTTTTAGACTCGATGAGTCCTCAAACGGGATTGTCGATTTCCTCGCCACCTTGGCTACCGGTACATCTATTTTAGGAACGTCATCCCAAGCTTTAATATCGTCCTGGTTATATGGCAATCTAAGCTTGAAGTCTCTAGGGATTATAAGTCTTTTCTCCGCATCCTGCCATTCTTCCAGAATCATGGATCAGATATGGCTGTTGACTGGAAACACTCTGGAAATTTGGGACTGCAGGCCCCCGAACATTTCGTCCTGAACAGATGTCTCCTCTGGCGCGTTCTGCACCTGCATAGTGTCTCGGACCGCCTGAAGTAACTCGTCTGTATCTGCTGACGAGAAGAGATATTTTTCCCCCTACTCGTCAGTTCCTCTTTTTCTTCCCGTTCTGAGTCCCCCCAGTCCTCTTCCTCTGAAGAAGGGCTAGATTCCCTAGGCCTTTTCCGCGCCTTCTGGGTTTCTGATTGGCTGAAGCGAGGAAAGTTCAAGCCTGAAATGGACGCTTGGACCTCCTGCCTTATCATTGATCTCATGTTAGTCAACAGGGACGTCTGCTCCTCTCCGACAACCTTAGAAATATAGGCGTCACATAAAGCTTTTACCTAGCCTTCGGAAATTTGGTCAGACAGATTGGGCATTTCTTTTTGTTTCTGGCTTCTTTTTTGCTGTCAGGGCTGCAGGATCCCCCTAAAAACAGAGATTCTGACTTTTAATTCGGGAGCATATGGGGGGTATTGTGGGCACCTGGTTAGGCTTTGAGATAGCCTACTCGCATGCCCCTGTGGAGGCTCCAGCCCCTCAAGCCTGACTGCGTCGTCCATTGTCACTAAGTCGTTTCTATGCCCTGAATAATGTCTCCCTGATTCAGGATGGCCGGCTGTCCTCTGCGGACAAAATCCCCTTTTTATCTCTCCTTACCTGGTTGATTCTGCCCCTCCCGCGCCCCTGCACGGTGCGACCGTGCCTCGGTTGTATCCGGCCTGTGACGCAGCTGGAAATGACGCGTCATACCCCGGAAGTGCTCCTGCTGGATGACGCCAGCCTGCTGCGCCGGCCTGTGCACCACCGACAGGTCCCCGGAACGCGGTATGGCACCGGAGCGAGAGCCCCCAGTGAGGGGGAAGCGGGCAGTGTACCCAGGAGCAGAGCTACACTGGGGAGCTGAGGGACCTCGATGAAAAAAAGGTATCAGCGCAGATTTACCGGGTGGGAAGGGAAAGGCTGGGCCCCCCCGATCCTCACCATCTGCCAGCACAGTCGGGGCTTGCTCGCCATTCCTATCCTCAGTAGGACAGGAAAAACACTGAAGAGGTGGTGAGGGGAGGGTCCTTTTAACCGCTCGTTGGTTGAACTGGAAACATGCGTTTTTGCATGCGTTTGCATATGCAGATGATACGCGGCGCACATATACGCAAATGTGAACCTAGCCTTATTCTTTACTGCCCCCAAAGTAATAGTGCCCCCTTCATGCCCAGCACAAACTAATATTGGTTTATTTGTGCCTTAAAGTTAGTGATTAATGTATCTGAAATGCATAGTTGCTTTAACCATAAAACTACCATGATATGTTAACCTCATTGTTTGGCATTTTGTATTCATCCACAAATAAAGATTACTACACGTTCGTGAAGCTGGACTTTTCTCTTCTCTTATTTCAAAGTTAGTGTGCCCACTTTTGTGCCCTTATAGAGGAATAATATCATTTTATGCCCCCAATAGCAATATTTCTCCTTTTGTGCCCACATTGTACGCCGTTAAGTAATAACATCCCTTACAGCCTGCAGACACAAACTGTGTGGTCCTGCAATCTCCAGGATTTGTTACCAAGAGATGTGACGTAGCACTGTGCACCATGTAACTTAGCGTGTCCCAAACTCCAGTTCTTACGGCCCCCAACAGGTCATTCAGTTTCTGAACTTTTTCCCACGCTGTCAGTTCACCGTGGGTCAGGTGGGAAGTCTGCGCAGACATGATTTCATTCATTCTGCAGTGGTTTACAGCCGAGACGGTAGCATTAGCACTGGTCCCTGTTCTAAACTAGTTAACCCCTTGTGATGGATTGCAGCGGGGGACATGACTGAACGGTGAAGAGGTATGCTATTGTTGCGTTTTAATTTTTTTTTTGCTTACAGGAGAACAAGGGATTCAGATGGAATGGCAGCATAATAAATGTGGTCAAAAACTGTGTAATTATTTCATTAAAATAATTTTTCATTAATGAGTGTCTTTTTTAACCTTTTACTACTATAGGATTAATAATGGATAGTTGTTTAATTGACACCTGTCACGGGTGTGTCGCTGCGAAGATCGTCGCGATTGC
>VIAB01024780.1:25856-36616 GCA_009801035.1 Oophaga pumilio | reverse complement strand
AAAAGTTCCAGGGGGCCGAATACTTTTGCAAGGCACTGTAGCACTGTGAACGTATAATTGCTCATTTTGCTTTTCTACCCAGTTTTCTTTTCCATTAGGTCTATGACATCACGTAATTAAAAACTGAACGGCTGAATCCTTCTAAACTCTATGTAGAAACAGGAGGTAAATTTTCCCTGTTTGAGTCATAAGTCACTGCAAAAGTCTCTTTTAAGGGAGGAGGAGGAAGCAGCTGGGTTAGGAGTTCAAGAGGGGAATGATTAGTGCAAGGACAAGAGAATTCCTGTTTCTACATAGAGCAAAGTGAAGAATTATATGGGTATAAGGGCAAAATGAGCAATTGTAAGTACACAGTGCTATATAATATGATTATTGCAATGTATTACGAGAATAAAAAACTTGGAGTACCTCTTTAAAACATTAACGCTGTGCACATAGAGTATCATTGTTCTCTGCAGCACATGTTCAGAACAATGTGCTGCAGAGTGCAATTATTTTTAAGCAACTCCAATGTTTTTCTCACTCGGTGGGTGATTGACTGTTTAGACAAAAGATTACGGGGAAACGAGCAATCCTAAGATTGCTCATTCCAGTTCCGATTTATTGATCAGTGTAAATGAAGCCTTAATAAGTGGAAAAATCTTCATGTGAGGCTAAAAAGCAAGGATGTGGGAGGAAAAGACAGATGAATTCAATAGGGGGTACATTGCGGCTTACAATAGGAGACTGGAGGGAACTGGTAATCCCTGGGGTAGACGCTTAATACACTGCAGCAGAGATACCTCAGTATGCTGTGCGCCAGATGACTCACTTGTGCTCTTGCCCACAGCAAAACAAGTTGTCCTGAAACGTTTAATTCCTTCATGTGTACACAATGAAAAACATATATTAATATAACGTCAACACAATATCCTTCATCTGTCTCTGTACCTGCTACTCCCCCACCCAAACTTCTTTCACATTGGCAAGCTAATGTGTCTTGTTACTTGTCATTTCAACTCGCTGTAGGCTTCAGGGTGCAGTTCAAGTAATTGTCTTCACAGAACTATGCTTTTTCATTGCTTCTTGATTTGTTTTTGTGCACGTATTTGATTTATTGGAATTTGACTTGTTTTGGGGAATGTGGTAAGACTGCTTGAGCATTGGGTGGTTTCTCAGTTCCAAAAATACTCTTGTTTCCTAGCTGCAGCTTAAAAAAAAACCTTTCCTTTACTTGCCCGCCTTAGGTCCAACACTGAATTCCACCACTGTTCTAGGTGACTTTTGTGTGTAGCACTACACTAACATCACGTCCACAGTGCCGTCGGCTAATCGATGAGCTCAGCAGCTCATGCCACCTACTCTGCACATCTGCTGAGCTCTGTTACTGACTGCAGTGCTGTCGATATGATGTAATAACATACACCAGGAGCAGCGGTGGGACTCTGTGATTGACCTGGGAAGGGTGAGTAATTTTACATTTTTTATTTTCTAAACTAAGTACACCTGGTACACAAAACTGGAATACCCTTTTTAATGGTGAGGGACAGTATAGCACAACAGTTTTATTGACTGGGGGCAATATGCAGTTAAGTTGTTTACTACTTTATAGTAAAAATTTTCCTAAAAGGCTATTTTTTATGTTCAGACCTGAAGTTGAACCTGACTTTATAACTAACTGCAGCTTTTTAGTTGAAGCCCCCTTATGTAGGTTATGTACACATGGGTGATGTGATTTACTCACTTGACTTCTGATTTGTATAACCCCTGTATCCCCTTCTGTCATCAATATCCGATCAATGGGGGTGCGACACACTGCACTCCACCAGATCAGCTGTTACCAGCACCCGCTTGAATTTCTCAGATGCTGCCGGAACAATGCAGTTCCATCAGCAGTCCCGTCATTAGCCAGCTACTATAGATCCACGCCTTATTCATTTGTGTAGGGGGTGGATCTGCAGTACCAGACCATGGCCACTATAGAACTGATGGAGCTGTTGTGTTCTGGCAGTGTCTGAGAACAGCTGATCGGGAGAAGTGCAACACCTGGCAAATATTGTTTGCCTATCTTTACCAAACCACGACATTTGCTGTACATGTACAGCGCAAGTGGTAAGCGGGTGTATGTAGAGGGCTCACGGGGTGAGCCTGCCCCTTACCCAGCATGTCATTGTTGTGTGTCACCTTCCTCTCATGGATGGAGTGGAGCTCCGCCTGAAACGGTTAACCTGTTAAATGCTGCTGTCAAGTTCTGATATATACACATACATCTCTAATATATACACCTTCCCACCTGCTTGGTTTCCACCTATCTCTGCCCTTCTCTGGCTGTATGAAGCCAGTGCTGTCAGTCAAAAAGGGGGGTGGAGATAGAGGGGAAAACAAGCAGGTGGAACGGTATATTTATATCATTGGCCCTGCCTAGAAGCACCGACTGGCAGGACTTTGAACAGTCATTCTGTGCTGCCTATCCTTTTAAGAACGCGGCCATGACGTGATCGCAGGTCGACAACTGGGGGTATGTTGATTGTCATTATGGAGCTCCTTTGAATCCAAGCCTGTGGCATTACTGTATATAGCATAAGTGACCAGACAATCGCAGCTTCAATTCCCCTGAGGGGACTATTAAGAACAGTAAAAAGTTTTTAAAAAGTTAACAAGTATGAAAAAAATCAAATCGCCCCTCTATCCGACATTTAAAATAGATATTAAAAAATACACGTTATCAGTGTTCCGAAAAGTCCGATCTATCAAAAATTAAAAATGATCCGATCTGTAAACAAAAAAAAAAATCAAGAACGCCAAAATTGGTTTTTTTTTTGGTAGTTGCAACAGCCACAAAAAATACTGTAACAAGTGACCAAAATGACACATCTCTCCTAAAATGATATAAATAAAAACATCTCGCCTAGCAAAAATAATCCCAGAGGTCACCTCTCTGCTGTCCAAAATCAATGTGTTGATCAGCCATATCTTCCTTCCTCTCCTCCTTTCTTACTAAAACTCAATAGAACTCCTCATCTTTCCCAAAACCCCTAACCCCCTTCCACCCTCTCCTCCCGATTTATCACAATTAACGACACCACACACTGTGCAGTACTGGAAGGCCTCTGCCTCAGAGTACTTGACTCTACCCTGTCCTGCAAATCTCACATCTAAGCTCTTGCCGCCTCCCAACAACAAAAATATTCACAGAATTTGTCCTTTCCTTAACCTTGAAGCTACTTAAATGTTAGTGCATGCCTCCCTGCTAACACTCTCTCACCTCTCCAGTCCATCCTGAACTCTGCTCACCTACTAATTCACCTCTTCCCATGTTACTTCTCTGCTTCTCCCCTCTGCAAATCCCTTAGTTGGCTCCAAATTCCCCAATGTATCCAGTTCAAACTGTTAACATTTACCTATTTGTATATCTCCAAACTAATCTCCCAATATCTAACACACAACCTGCGGTCCTCCTAAGACCTACTTCTCTCCTCTACACTCGTACGTTCCTCACACAATCGCCCATCTTTTGGAATTCTATGCTGGAACAAATCCATTTATCCACCACTCTTGGAATGGAACTTGAAAGCCATTTTTTTCAATTTTTTTTTCTAAGAAGGCTTACAGCCTGCAATATCGCCGCTGCCACCTCACTACCACTGCAGCTGTCACAACCCCCAATCTTCTGTCTCCTTCCTCATTATCCTATATGTTCACAAGGGAAGTGCCCTCCTTCCTCTGTACCAGTCTGTCATTGTTAGTTTATTCGCCGGCCATGGGGCAGGCTCTCATAGCAGATGAGCAATGACAACCACTGGAGTCTCCTGCAGACCCCGAGTTGTCATGCCAACCAGTTGGCGCCACGTGATCATGTGACTGGTGCTGATGGGCGGAGCTAATGAAGCGCTTCCGGTAAGCGCGAGTTAAATGCCCCTGTCAGAAATTGACAGCGGCATTTAACATGTTAACAGCTGCAGGTAGATCTCGATTCCACTCACGGCTGTTGGGGGCACACGACAGCTGATCAATTCAGCTGTAGACATGCGGGCTCAGCTCCGGAGCCCACATCAAATGCCGGGACGCAACCTATACGTCATAGGTTGTGAAGGGGTTAAATGACATGTACGAATGTTGCAAATTTTAAGCTTTCATAAACCACTTGGATATGAACTGTTTTTTTTTAAATTGTTTTGTTTAGTTAAATTGAATCTTTGTGTATATCTGAAGTGTCCCAAAAATTCCTTTGACAGTGTTAAAGGGGCTGTCTAGCAATAAGATTGAGTGGGAAAAAATGTTAGCAGCTAAATATATTAAAATTACAAAGATGGATGCTTTTAGCCAACTTTATTTACTTGCATTCGTTTTGATCTAGCTTCTTTAATTGCCTGCTTTTTCTGTTCACAGGTTACACTGATTCCTACTTTTGAATCGCCAACCATTCATGCCTGGTATGAGGAAACGCACGCCCTTCAACAATCACTAGGTATCATTGTATTGGGTAGCACTAGCAGTGTGTCCATGCAGGGGGAGACATTCCCTGCTTGCAAAGTAGAGTTCTAAGCATTTCATATCTCATGTACTTGCACGTTGGGAATTATTTGAGGAAATTGTGATGTATTGGGTGCTTTTTGGATTTTGGAGGGTTTCCCATTATCCATTGCACAGGCTTTTTAATTCGCAAATGCATTACTTCACACCATGGTGTGGACATCCCCATTCCTATCCATTAGTCAAAGAAAATTCTTCTAATTGGACTACCATGTGAAATCATGCACAGAAGAACACTCAATGTCATGAATTAAAGACTTCCACAAATCCCACATTTTTGGCATGGAGTCTTGCACCTGCAAACATTGGACTTTCCCTCCACCTTCGCTGAAGACTAGCACTTACACTTCACTTTCAGATGTTTACAGTTGAATTGTCTTTTGTGTGGACTTTAGAAGCTATTGCGTTTCGTGTTGCCAAAGCTGTATGTAATGCTTGTGGCAACCTCTCTAAGCCATCGCTTTTAATATATGTTCCTAGGTGATTGCCTCTGAAAATATTGCTCCCTGTAAATGTGATGGGTGTAATGAGTGTGGATTTTGAATCACTAAACTACACCTAAAATCTCCATGGGAAGAGTCTTGCATGTTGTACTCTGATTATCTTCCCATAACGAGTCAGCAAAGCCTCTACTTGGTGTAAAGCAGGGTACTGATTCCTGAGATAACATACAATTATTTCAGCATTTTTTTTTAAGGATCAATCTTTGTTGTTGTGTTTTTTTAACACTTTAATAGTAAATCACGTACAATGTCTAGACTAGATGTTTCTTCAGTTTCTGCCTTTGTAGTATCCTACTCCGCTTGCAGACTGCTTGGGTACCAGGGTGTAGAAAGGCACATTTATAACCTGATATTCAGATTGTTTTTTGACAAATACTGTATGGAAATACCACGAGGGTCACAGACGGCTGTATAGATTTCTAGTTGTAGCCGGAAATTGATTGTCAGAATAATGAAACTGTGATATTGTCTCTAGAAATACTTTGCATCATGTTGCCATGGAAATAACCATCATTTGCTAGTGTATGGTTGTTTTAAAAAATGTAGGCCTTATATTCTAATTGTCTTCTAGAATGTACTAGGTTTATTAAGGACAGGGGGTTCTTCATAGTAGGTGCTTGACACCGCGAAATATAAATTGTGCTTCCCTTATAATCAGGCAGTTTAATTTCTGACTCCAATTCCCGGTTGCATATTGGAATGAAAATCCTTTTTGAATACTGTTATTTAACTTAATATTTTTAATGTTCTGCTGGAGAAAGAAACCCCAGGAAAGAGAATAAGCCAGTGAAGCGGCAACATCTTCCTTTTAGTGTCATTTGTAATTTCAGCTGTCCTGTAACGTATACCGTGTCCAAACACTAAACACACCATTTTCTTCATGTGATACAATGTTCTGCTCGCTAGTTGTTTTTGTAATTGTATTATAGTATGCTGTAGTAAATGAAGGATTATTACCTCCTCTCCAAAGTTTGTGGAGAATTGTTTCCTAGACATGCCAAAATGTCATGTTAAAAGTGCCAGTCAGCCCCAGGAAGGAGTATAAATGGGGCTTTAAACAGCCTGTCATTGTCTGTGTGTGTCCACCGTGACAATGACTGGTTAGGTTGTACTGATCGTCTATCACATTGACTATAATGTTCAGCCGCGTTTGTTTTGTGAATTCACATAGCTTTATGTAGACAAGCAAAATAAAATCTAAAGTAAGCTTGTGTGATTCATTGTCTCCTTATTCCAGATCGTTCTTTGTCTAAGCTGGTCGTACACATGACATAACTTTTGGTCAAACGATTGTTCAGCAGAAAGTGGTTTATCCCGATTCCCCCACACACAGGAATTTGAGGCTTGACCGAACATTCTTGACTGTTTCTCTGCTCTCCCCTTAGTACAATCATGACAGCAGTTTATCTGCCATGGAATAAAGGATTACTTATTTTACTTGTATAGCGCCAGTAATTCCAAAGCACTGTAGAGACCTAATCATCACTGTCCCCATAGGGAATTTAGATTGTGAGCACCAATCAGAATTTCTTTGAAGTGTGGGAAAAACCCCACGCAAAACACAGGGAGAATATACAAATCTTACAGATGTTGTCCTTGGTGGGATTTAAGCCACTGTACTGCCTGTGATACTTCATAATTGTCAATTTTTTGGGGCAGACTAGGGAGGCCCTTGTTTATATTAATGATCAGCTGATCCCACGAAAATCAACAGGTCAACTTCTCTAATTTGTATGGAGGCCTTTACATAAGATAATGGTGACAAGTTTGTGTCAAACTCAAAAAAAAATGAGATGTCATTTATAATACAGTTTATTGTACCTATGCCCAAAAGTTAGTACCAAAACTACATTTTTCTATAGATATAACCTACATGCCAATTAAGTAATCAAAGAAAATTATTTGCTTCTTTTATTAAGTACTGATCCTGAGGTTTTTGCCTGTTTGGACTTTTTTTCTGGTTTTGCACAACACTAATAGTTAAAGGGTTGCTCCAATGACTTTTTTTATTTTTTAATTTATGACCTATTCAGTAGAATAAATCCTCAATATCATCAGATGGGTGGGTTTCCAGCTGTTGAACCCCCAATCAGCTGTTTTTGGTGTCTTCAGCGGCCATATCTTAGCAGTTGCAGTGGTCAACAGTACAGCTGTCACCTGTGTATTTGCTGGGTACTGTACATCTGCCCCTGTTATAGGCACCAAGAAAAGCTGATCAGTGGACCCCCACCAATCTGATGCGGATGACCTATCCAATGGATACAAAGATTTTCTTATACGGCTGATATAAGGACGTCACTGACATTTGTTGATTACTTATGTGCAGAATGTATGAAGCAAGCCTGGGAATTACAGCACCATGGGTTCTTATTGCACAGGATGCATAAATGACTGTCGGAGTGTGCAGGAGATGGTCTTTATGAAAAAGCCTAATGGAAACACTTGTTTCTTTACCCCGCTCACACACAAAAATTACAATAAGGCAGCACAGTTCTTGGAGAAGCGTCTATTACAATATTTCAATATGAATTAAAATAAAAATATTTAATAAACCTTTTTTTAATCATGCAGGCAGTTTGATTACTGTGACTTCACATTCTCTCCCTCAATGTTATGACAGTCTAGTGGACCATAACTTACATTGCTGTACTACAATGGTGTAATGGTGGCATTGGGCTCTGAAAGTCTGCTTGAAACATGGTCGTGGGGTATTGCTGTGGCTTGATGTGTAGCAGTGGCCTCTGGGTTGGCTGTCTGCAAAACTGTTATGCTTACGTCTGTCTATCAGTATATGGCCTCATTCAGAAACCATGTGAGGTGTTTTTTTTTTCTGCACACGAAAAAATGACACTTTTTTTTTTCAAACTGTTTGTCATCTGATTTGTTCATCCATAGGTCTGTTTTACCATCAACATGGCATCTATAGGGGGAAGAAGAAAAATATGAAAAACACTATCCAAAGATGGCATTGCTGCATATCAACCTGAGCTCTAAATCCAGTATGGTGACAAAAAAAAATCACATGTACCCAAAATGGTACTAATTCAAGCTATAGATTCCAGTGTATTTGTGTCAAAGTAAATAATAAAGTTGATGTGTTATTTATTCCCCAATTGTAAACTCTATTAAAAAAAAATAATTTGGGGATAAGAAAAGACACCGTTAGTGTGACACTTGTGAAAACCGGTCTAGTGCTGTATAAAGGACTTCTTTAAAGCATATATTATTTATGCTTGATTCTGCACTGATCCCGTTGGGACCACCAACCATAAATATATATATCAGTGCTTGGTGGGCTTTGTGTATCATTGTTATACCTTTATATCAGGCGTTTCACTGGTGGTCAAGTCTCCCTACAGTGCCTCCATTAGCTGAATCAAGAGGAGAGACAGTGTGCAGCAGGTGTTAGCTGTGTTTTTCAGGTTACACTGTGTTGCAAAGGCCATGATTGGTGCTAACGAGTGATGCGTGAACGTGCTCGGATGAGGTGTTACGCAAGTACACATGTTCGAGACCCCGTGACTGCATGTCTTGCGGCTGATAGGCCACCCACAACACATGCATGGATTGCCCAACAGCTGCGAGACTTGCTGCCGCATGGTCTCGAACATTGTATTTGAGTACCCCAAAGACACTGTTACCACCCGAGCATGCTCACTCATCACTAGTGCTAGCATTGATGATGGCCGTTTAACCCTTATATGCCACTATCACTGACAACAGCATTTAGATGTTTAGCGGAGGGAGTGGGTTTCCCTTTGTATCCCGTCGATAACCAACCTTACAACGTGACTGTGGGGGTGCTGATGGTTGCCATAGCAACAGCATATGGAAACGTGGTATCAGATGTGTTCCAACTGTTATTTACACCATACCGTAAACAGCTCTGTCACACGCCAACATTTTTTTTTTATTTTATAGCACTTTGAATGACAAAATAAAAATGTGTTTTTATGGTAGAAAAGCAATAAAACTTTAAAACGTAACGGTCATTATAATTCTCATTTAATACTTTCATGAATGAAATCTGAAAGAAAACCTTTCAAAAAGCCTTTTAGAACATAGGGGTCAAACTAAAGGTCCGCCATGTCAGGACACTGCTCTGACCGGCTTGCCGTACGGGGAAAGTGGAAATCCAGTCAGAGCAGTGTGGAAGCATGTGCCGCAGCTCAAAATCTAAGATGACTGCCGCCATCTGTGATGGCACCACCCCATCTACTAAGTACTGGCTGTGTTCTACAGTGCTTAGCAGAGGGCATGGAGAAAGCACAAGGGGCTGATGCGATCTTGGAATGTGAGCAGATACAGCGGCGCCAGCAAAAGAAGCAGGTGCCATCTTTGTGAATGAATAGTGTACGTCTGCACAAATGGTGATCGCAGTTAGCCAGCACAAATATTAAAGACTGAGAACGCAGCCAGTCTCTCAAAAAGTGAATGCAGTCAGCCAGAACAAAAAGTAAACCCAGTGCACGCAGTCAGCTGACACTTTTGTATGGTTCCATTTTTTAATCCGAGCAGATGCAGCCAGTACTTGGCATAGAGAGCAGTTCATCTTGGACTCTGAGGTATGGCATAGCTCTCATCCTTATTACACAGGAACAGGTCTCTTACCCCTATTAACCATGGACCGTGTTCTTAGCCCTTCTATTCAGGGACAGCACTCTTAGCCCTACTACCCAGGCACAGCTGTCTTCGCCCTACTACACTACCACAGTTCTCTAAGCCCTAATACCTAGGGACAGCACTCTTAGCCTTACTACCCAGGAACCACTTTCAAAGGGTGAGTTCACACGTTGCGGATTCAGTTGTGGATTTTGCTAAATCCGCAGGTAAAATGTCCTGCGTTTTACCTGCGGATTTAGTTCAGATTTACTGCGGATTTTCTGCAGATTATGTGCGGATTTCCCCTGCGTTTTGACACTTGCGGACTTCTATAATGGAGCAGGTGTAAAACCGCTGCGGATTCCGCACAAAGAATTGGCATGCTGCAGATTCAAATATGCAGCCAATCTTCGTGGAAAAATCGTAGCATATGCACAGCGTTTTTTGTTTTATATAGATTAGAATAGTACTGTACACCGCTGCGGATCTGCAAGGCCAAATCCGCTGCGTATCCGCAGCAGAATCCGCAACGTATGCACAGACCCATACCTCTATTACCCAGGGACAGTGCTCGTAGCCTTACTACTGACAGATTTCAGCCCCTTTACCCTGGAATAGCTTTCTTAGCCCCAATACCCATAGAAAGCGCTATTAGCCCTACTACTTAAGGACCGCGCTTTTTGCCCTACTAACCAGGGACCACTCTTTTAGGGAAAGTAATTGTTCCAGCTTACCTGTCAATGCATTTCATTAACTTCAGAAGCACGGACCCGCTGTGTCCAGGCTTGGATAATCCAAGAAAGAAGGAAAGTCCAGCTCAACTGATTCAGTGAAGATAAAATTATTTAATCACAAAACTTGTTATGTGGAGGATAAAATCTTCAGCACAATACTCAATAGATGTGGATATCGACGCGTTTCTGGAGACTAAGCTCCCTTAATCATGACATCCCAAATAATTCATGTGCCCCACTTTAACCCCTTTCTTTCATTTGACGTACTATTCCATCTGTGTGCCCTGGAACTTCATTCCCAAGGACAGAATAGTACGATTATCACAGCTGACACCGAGCGCTATGTGCCAGGAGTTGTCACGGATCGCTCCCGGCACGTTAACCCCCGGCACACTGCGATCAAACATGA
>VIAB01024779.1:0-10504 GCA_009801035.1 Oophaga pumilio | reverse complement strand
TGGGCTGAAAATCTCGGCTTATATTCGAGTATATACGGTAATCCCTAGCTGAGGAACTGGAACTCCAAACACCATCAACCTTGAAGTATAGCCAGCAAAGAAGGCAGGTGCCAGGGTAGTATAAACATGCCCTCTCAAGCTATGATAGGACAGAACAAATAAGGAAACGAGAGACACCTGAATAAAAGTAAACCAAAGAAAGGATAGAAAACACAAAACAACTATCAGCAGTTGGACAGAAACCAAACAGGCTGTGGCTCAGCAGAAATGAAAACCGACCACACTGCAATTGTTCACCGGATTGAGTCCCAAAAGAGGCATGACAGCACTGTACCTTATTGTATAACATTTACTTTTATGCATAATGCTGTCCTTAATTACATAGCATCCCCTCTAGTTATATATAGCGCCATCCCTTATTACATAGTAACCTCTCTTGTTATGTATACTGCTGTCCTTTATTACACAGTATCCTTTTTGTTATGTATAGTGCTGTCCCTTATTACACAGTATCCTTTTTGCTATGTATAGTGCTTTCTCTTATTACACATTATCCCTTTTTGCTATGTATAGTGCTTTCTCTTATTACACATTATCCCTTTTTGTTATGTATAGTGCTTTCTCTTACTACACAGTATCCTTTTTGTTATGTATAGTGCTTTCCCTTATTACACATTATCCCATTTTGTTATGTACAGTGCTTTCTCTTACTACACAGTATCCCTTTTTTGTTATGTACAGTGATGCATTTTATGTTATAGCATCCCCTCTTGTTATAAATAGCTCTGTCCATTATTACACAGCGTTCCCTTTTATTATGTACAGCGTTGTCCCTTATTATGATGAATTTCTTTTTGTTATGCATAGTGCTATCCTTTATTACATAGCATTGCCTTGTGTTATGTATAGCGCTGTCACATATTACATAGCATTCCCTATTCTTATACAGTATATAGGACCATCCCTTATAAAATAATATTCTCTCTCATTATACATAATGCTATCCCTTATTACATAGCATATAAATACATAATAGTAGCAGCAGCCACAAAATACAAAATAATATTCTATATTTAGTTTTCTTTTTAATACAAATAAAAAACAGAAATATAATTTACAAAAAAAAAGTAAAAATAATGCAAATAATTGGTTCAGTAGCTTAAAAAAGTCTCATTATTTTGGTTTCTATATTTGTCTCACTAAGGTAAGCTCCCAAATGTGTTGTACATTAAGGGTTAATCACGTCACAGGTACAGTACATTCTTGGAAATGTCTTTGCATCATTATTGACAATTACTGTGGATAATCTGCCAGAAATGAATCTCTGAGGGTTTGAAAGTGTTTTGGCTTAAAAACTGAAGCTTGTACAATAAAATTAATGATGTTGCATCAATAAACAAAACAGTTTCTCCACCTCTCATAGAACGCGGCCAATGTAAGGTAATGTTCAAGCAAGGAAAACGAGAGCTGTAAATCTACAGGATTTCCATCACACAGTCTAAAGGAGGTGAAATATCCAGAATATTCAGATTTATCTTAATTACAGTGTGGTCTCCAGATAACCAAAACTCAGCAGATCACTCCCTGCACGGAGATAAAGAAAAACATGTATCAATAAAGAAAGAATAATACTGAGAATCTAACAAGGGATAAAAGATAAATATTCTGATTGTGATAATATAATGGTTTACTTTATTTAATGAACCCTGATAACTAATTCTATAGAGGCAGTATTATAGTAGTTATATTCCTGTACATAGGGGCAGTATTATAGTAGTTATATTCTTGTACATAGGAGCAGTATTATAGTAGTTATATTCTTGTACATAGGGGCAGTATTATAGTAGTTATATTCTTGTACATAGGAGCAGTATTATAGTAGTTATATTCCTGTGCATAGGAGCAGTATTATAGTAACTAACTTTTCAGAGAAAAAGAAAGAAAAAGAAAGTTTGTTTTTGGAAGAATATCTTTAAACCACGGTACTTGATATAATGCTGATTACTCTGCCGCTTTATTGTCTGTTTGTCAGAGATGTCGGAGCTGCTGCCAGCATTCCCTTTGTCTGTTTTTTTGCCTTTGTATCAAGGTCTTTGGTTTAAACAGTCAACTGTAAAACGTCCCCAGCTTATCATTGACAACAGCAGTGCCGGGAAATTAGGACCTGGAGCCACACAGTGTGCGCCCTCTGTGTCGATTCCCTGATAATTTAGCAGACAGATGTTTTTGAATTCATCGGTCATGGACGCAGCCAAGTTGGGATAATCAGGGCTGCGCACAGATACCTGACGGGAAATCACTGCAGTTTGTGTATCAAGAAGCAATTTTGCATGCTCCCTATCTTATTAACTACACAAGTAATGTAAATGAGGTCTGCAGTGGGGAAGATTTCCTCATCTTTATTTTCTTTTTTCAATTTGAGCAGTAAAAAACAAATAATAATACAAGTAATTCCTTTGCACATGGGACACTCGTTTTTCTATTGTTTGTTTGGCAGTACAATGTTACTTTACCTTAAAGGGATCCTGCCACTGAGACAACCAGACTGCGCAAACTTTTGTAGGTGCTGCTGCATCTTCTAAACAACCAGAAAAATCCGATTCAAAATATACATTACGCCTACACAAGTAGCAAAGCCAGGTAGGAGTGGGTTAAATCCTAGAACTGCAGCTCTTGGTTAGATCCACCTGCCTAGCTTTTTACTAGAACCAGGGCCTGTGGTCAGTGTGCTGGATGAAGCAAAGTCAAGTGTGCTGGAGCTGGTGAGTGACCAGCCAAGATGTGAGCTGTATTTGAGAGAGAGATGTGCCGGTGTCTCTCTCTGAATGGAGATTGCATGACTCAGCTAGGAAAGCTGAGCAGTCTCTGTGTTGGAGCTGCAGAGAACTGTGTGGAAGCTGAAGCCTGTTCAGTGTGAACTGTGCCCAGAGTTGAACACTTCTGTTTGGTGCTGAATGCTGCTGGAGCTCACGCTGAAGGCGACATCAAGATATGTTAGGATCATGCGGGTATAATATATTAAGAAGCTGCAACTTGCTACTAATCTTTTGGCTTCCCAGGATCATTGCAGTCCTGGCATTCATATCTTCACTGCTCATTAAGTGATGGCAGAACTATCAAAATATTTTCAATACGCTTTTTACAGCATCCGTTTAATAATGCTGATTGTTGTGGGTCCAATGCCTGAGACCCTCCCCGCCTCATCACTCAAACTAATGGACAAAATCACTCGCCTTGGTATTAAGAGCAAACATAGTAATGGATAGATGCAATAAACAATTGCAATCCATGGGTCCATAACCCCCTCTGCCGGCCCTCACCGATAAGCTGAGAGCTTTGGCCTCTTGATTTGGGCAATTGGTGGAGGATACAGGGGTCGGACCCCTCTAAAACTAACAAACAGGAACTTGAACATTAAAAGATGTTGGAAAGTTCAGTTGTAGTTTAAGGAACATTTTGATTGATGTAAAGAAAATATCACTAACCTCTTAGTGACCGAGCCAAGAAATCTGACCAATGTCACTTTATGACATGATATCCGGCTGCGTTCCTGTGATGAAGAATCCTTAGGACCAAGATGAGTTGAACGTTTTTTATTTCCACAACACGTTTCAACGCTCGACTAGTGTCTTTTTCAAGTGAAAACAACATTTGCACAATTGCATAAATTGTTTTTTTTCACTTGGAAAAGACGCTAGTCCGGCATTGAAACGTGTTGTGGAAATAAAAAAACGTTCAACTCATCTTGGTCCTAAGGATTCTTCATCACAGGAACGCAGCCGGATCTCATGTTATCATCCAAACTGGTCAACTCTCCTGGAGGAGATGATCCCCGACCACGAGGCAGTAGCAGCTGATATTTTCAAGTGTTCACAGGAGTTGTGGCCGCACACAACCTGCTCAGGTGAGCGTCTTCTTTTACTTTTCTTTGCACCCAAAAGGGTATCACCAGATGGTTTTCTGCACTTTTGTTCCCTACAGATTTTCTACCACAGTCACTTTACGTGGAAATAACTCTGGAACTCTTCAACGGACACCAGTGATTCTGAGAATGTTTTTTCGTGGCACATTGTACTTTGTTAGTGGTAAATTTAGGTTGACGTGTTTTGCATTTATTTGTGAAGTTTGAAGAAAATAGGCCCAGGATAAGGGACATACAGTTGTGTGAAAACGTGTTTGACCCCAAATTTAAATATTAGTCAAAGATAATACAAGAAATCGCAAAATTAAGTTTTTAAACTAAGGTTATTATTAGTGGGAAAAGAAATCCAAACCTACAGGGCCTGTGTGAAGAAAATAATTGCCCAACTTATAACCTAAATTAACTGTAGTTTATCACATCTTTTGGAAGCGGAGTTCAAACTCCATAGCCACACCCAGGCCTGAATACTGCCTCACCTGTCCTCAATTAAAAAATCACTTAAATAGGACCTGCCTGACAAAGTGAAGTTGACCAAAAGTTTTTCAAAAGTTAAACATCATGATGCAATTCAAAGAAATTCTGGAACAAATGAGAAACAAAGTAATTGAGATCTATCAGTCTGGAAAAGGATATGAAGCCATTTCTAAAGATTTGGGACTCCACCAAACCACAGTGAGAGCCATTATCCACAAATAGAAAAAACATGGAACAGTGATGAACCTCCCAGGAGTGGCTGACCAACCCAAATTACCCTAAGAGTGCAGCGAAGACTCATTCAAGAGGTCACAAAAAGTACAACCTCCAAAGAACTGCAGGCCTGACTTGTCTCAGTTAAGGTCAGTGTTCATGTCTCCACCATAAGAAAGAGACTTGGCAAAAATGGCCTGCTTGGCAGAGTTCCAAGATGAAAACCACTGCTGAGCAATAAGAACATAGAGTCTCATCTCAGTTTTGCCAGAAGACATCTTTCATTCTCTGTGGACTGATGAGTCAAAAGTTTAGCTTTTTGGAAGGTGTATGTCTCATTACATCTGATATAGAAGCAACACAGCATTTCAGGAAAGGAGCATCATACCAACAGTAAAATATGGTGGTGGTAGTGTGATGGTCTGGTTCTGTTTTGTTGTTTCAGGATCTGAAAGACTTGCTGTGGTAAATGGAACCATGAATTCTGCCTAACAAAAAATCCTGAAGGAGAATGTCCGGCCATCTGTCTGTGACCTCAAGCTGAAACATACTTGGGTTATGCAGCAGGACAATGATCCAAAACACACCAGCAAGGCCACCTCTGAATGGCTTAAGAAAAACAAAAATTAAGACTTTGGAGTGGCCTAGTCACAGTCCTGAGCTTAATCTGATGGAGATGCTGTAATGACCTTAAAAAGGCGGCTCATGCTCAGAAACCTCCATTGTGCCTGAATTGCAACAATTCTGCAATGATGAGCGGCCAAAATTCCTCCAGAGCGTTGTAAAAGCCTCATTGCCAGTTATCGCAAACGCTTGATTGCAGTTCTTGCTGCTAAGAGTGGGCCGACCAGTTATTAGGTTTAGGGGGCAATCACTTTCTCACACAGGGCCCTGTAGGTTTGGATTTCTTTTCCCCTAAATAATAAAGACCTTAATTTAAAAACTGCATTTCGTGATTACTTGTGTTATTGTTGTCTAATATTTACATTTGTTTGGTGATCTGAAACATTTAAGTGTGACAAACATGCAAAAGAATAGGAAATCAGGAAGAGGGCAAACACTTTGTAACACAATTGTATATACCAGGATGGGAGACATATATAACAGAATGGGGACATACTGTATATGAAAGGATTAGGTTAAAATGCAGCAAAGGGCACAAATAATGTTTTTGTACAAGGTCCCACTTCTGTCTGTGTCCGTCAGTGGGTCATATATACCAGGATGAGCCCAGAATGGGAGACATATATACCAGGATAGGGTTCATATATACCAGGATGTGCCCAGGATGAGGATTGTAGATACCAGGATGAGCCCAGAATGGGAACCATTTTTACCAGGATGAGAGTCATATATACCAGCATATAGTTCATATATACCAAGAAAGGCCCGGGATGGAGGATATATATACCAGGAGAGAAAACATATACTAGGATGGGCAAAGGATAGGAGGCATACACTAGAATGGGCCCAGAATGGGAGACATATATACCAGGATAGGGTTCATATATTCCAGGATGAGTGCATTATGGGACATATTTACCAGCATGGGGGACATATATACCAGGAAGAGGCCTGGGATGTAGGACATATGTACCAGGATGAGTCCAGGATGGGAAACATATATACCAAGATGGGGGACAGGAAGGGATCCAAGATTCAGGCCATGTATATCAGGAAGGGCCTCAGGATTGGAACATTAGTACATAATGGTGAAGGGAATGCAACACGTATGTTCTTATAGGATTCAGCATGCTACAAGGGCCCATACATCTGACTAACATGCAGAGGAGGCCAGGTCCAAATTTTGCACTGGGCCCATCGGACTATAGTTACAGCATTGGCAGAGGTACACGCTTCTCCTTATACAGAGATATATTGTAGCTACAAATTTACTTTAGCTTTAATTGATCTTATTATTTCTAAAAAAAATCCAAATTGATGGATAATTTCAGATTTCGCTTTTCCATCACATAATTTAGAAACCTGTGCTGTTCTCCATCCCTGTGTGATGTGGATAAATGACAGTCGCCTCCGTGGAACGGTGCCGGGATTGGCGTGGTTAAGACATTGACATTCAGGATGGGTTTACTGCATCTTGACCATTTACAGCTCTTCACAAATTCATTTACCAGGCAGAAAGGTCTCAGGTATGTCGATTGTTATCGAAAACTTATTATCCAGCTTGCAGACAAGCACTGTGCGCAGACAGCGGCTCGGGGGGAGCAGCCTCTTCGGTTTTAATGAGTGCTGAGAAAAGCTTGCAAGTTGCAACAAAGATGGCTCTCCGGTGGAGAATCGGTGGATTTCTCTGTCTCGGTCAATGAACATGTACATATGTGAATGAAGGATACATTAATTTATATATATACACATTATTCTGCACACTGCGACTGCTCATATGTGCACCGAATATTAAAGGCGGCAGTTGTCATGGCAGCATAAAGTCTCGTCTCATCTGTAATACTTCTACCCTTCATTAAAAGCAATTCTGTCCTCAAGTGGAATCCACCCTGCAATGAGATGGCGAAAATTGAGCAATGCAAAAGAATTTTTACCCAAGGGGTGGAGAGGAGAACATTTTCATATTTTTGATCCGGTTGCAATTCGACGACCCTTAGATTTGAGGATCGCTTTTAATGAATCAAAGGAGAATTAATTCATTTTATTCTATGGGCTGGTGAAAGAATGGGGACTATACAGGGATTGTAACTGGGATGAGAGAAATGAATAATAGAAAATATAATTCACTACAAATTTTTCAGGACTCAATTTGCACAAATCCAGCTAAATAATGGCAGTCCTGAAACCATTTTTCGTGATTATTTATAGGGCTAGAAAGAAGATAAAACAATTAAATTATCTGTACAATGTCCTATCCTGCTGCTGTATCTCCCCCTCAGTCCTCCTTCCATTCTTCTCATCTCATCTCCAGTCTTCATCTCTTCTTGTTCCATCCTCCACTTGTTTTTCATCTCTTTTAGTCCACTCTTATCATTTCATCTCCAGTCCTCCACACTTATCTTCCATCTCTGGTTCTCTTCTTGCTTCTAATCTCCATCATTCTACTTTTTTTCTTCACCGCTATCCAATCTTTTCTTCTCATCTCCAGTTTACTATTCTTTCTATTTCATCTCCATTCTTCCACTCTTCTCATCTACAGTCCTCCACTTGTGTCTTATCTCCAGTCTTCCACTCTTCTCATGCTATTTCCTCTCTTCTACTCTTCTCATCTCCATTGCTCTGTCCTTTCTTCTTGCTTCTTATCTCCGGTCTTCTACTCTTCTCATTTCATCTCATCTTTTACTCTCCTCATCTCATGTCTTCCACTCTTTTCATCTCAACTCCATTCTTCCATTCTTCTCATTTCATCTCCTGTCTTCTACTCTTCTCATCTCCAGTCCTGTGTCCAGTCCTTTGCTTACTTCTTATCTCTGGTCATCCAGTCTTCTCATTTCATCTCCTGTCTTCTACTCTTCTCATCTCCAGTCCTGTGTCCAGTCCTGTGCTTACATCTTATCTCTGGTCTTCCAGTCTTCTCATTTCATCTCCTGTCTTCTACTCTTCTCATCTCCAGTCTTGTGTCCAGTCCTTTGCTTGCTTTTTATCTCCATTCTTCCATTCTTCTCATTTCATCTCCTGTCTTCTACTCTTCTCTTCTCCAGTCCTCTGTCCAGTCTTATCTCCAGTCTTCTACTCTTCTTATTTTATATTCTGTCTTTTACTCTTCTCATCTCCAGTCCTGTGTCCAGTCCTTTGCTTGCTTTTTATCTCCATTCTTCTTATTTTATCTCCTGTCTTCTACTATTCTCATCTCCAGTCCTTTGTCCAGTCTTATATCCAGTCTTCTACTCTTCTTATTTTATCTCCTGTCTTCTACTCTTCTCATCTCCAGTCATGTGTCCAGTCCTTTGCTTACTTCTTATCTTCAGTCTTCTACTCTTCTTATTTTATCTTCTGTCTTTTACTATTCTCATCTCCAGTTCTCTGTCCAGTCCCTTGCGTGCTTCTTATCTCTGGTCTTCCATTCTTCTCATTTCATGTCTCATCTTCTACTCTTCTCTTCTCCAGTCATGTGTCCAGTCACTTTCTTTCTAGTTATCTCCGGTCTTCCACTCTTCTCATCTCCAGTCTTTTACTCTTCTCATCCCATTCTTTCAATTCTTTTCAATTTTGGCCTTTTGTTTAGGATCTTCTGGTGTTCACTATAACTCGTAAGGTGCCATGCACAATAATGGCATGTAATACCCAACACCAGAGCATTGCTTGCCCTTGTAAATGCTGGAAAATCCTTGACAGGAGCCCAATACTAAAACAAATGGAAGGCTGGAGTTGAAAAGACATTAATTCCAAAAAATGCATCAGAACCTGCTGTTCTAAAAAATATTGTGGGGAGAATCTATCACGACCAGTGATCCACAGACCAATCTTGAACCCAAAGCTCACTGGTGGTTTGGTAAAAATTAATAAAATGTTGAAACCAAAAGAGGCAACATTTTCCCACAAACACTGCTTGTGCCAAGTGTGTAACTTTTTGATGCTGAAAACTTGTATAAAAAGATGAAATGTTGTCCCTCTATGCAAATCACCCTTAGTGCATGGGGAAAAGTTGTGAGCACGAATGTCAAAGACGAGCGGTCACCAGGTCAAAAGTGTCACGTCTTTGTTCTTATTTTATATTCTATTGATCACCTGAGAATCCATTTTTGTTTGTTTTTCTGTTTTCTTTACTAAGGGGTCTTGAATTCTTCTGGGGGCATGCATTTATTTCCCATGCATAATTACAATGTAAGCCAAAACCCCTCGCAAGAGTATGGTGAATTTAAGAAAACAAATATTGTATACTCAGGGGAAATAAAATAAGAGCAAAAACCGCCCACTTTGGACATCACAGCTCTTCTATAATATTCCCATATCCCCCATTAACAGACAGAAAATGTGTTCTTTTAGCCTCTGTCCGTTATCCTCCTGAATGTGAGCTGCATTACCTCACATGACCAATAGACACGAGTGGTGCTGGTGAGTCCAGAAAATAAAATAAGATACCTCTTATCTCCAACAAGGTTTTCATGTCCCATCTATGACCAGTAATCGGAGGGATGAACGATCCTTATACCACACGCTCTGCACGACTTATTAGCGCATTGTACACCTCTGACTATCCTCGTTATTAGCAGACGTTCTGTAGGACCATTGTTCATCACAACCCTTCACTAATCATACCCGCAGCTGCCATTCACATCCCGACAAAAGGACAGGAATCAATGCAATGGGACAATGATAAACATTCCTGACAAACGTGAAAAACCGCCGCGCGGTGACGATCCCGCCAGCACCCATTATTACATTACAGTAGATGGAGACTCGGATCAGCGCTGAGTAATTACATAATTAACGTCTCTCTGAATTTAAAGTAAGAATATAAGAATGTCACCGGTTCTAGCCACCCGCGGAGGAGCTGCTTTATGCAAAAACTACAAAAAGGCAAAATGGTTTTCTTCTTCTGTGTTTTTCTATTGTCCAATACTTTGTACAACAGGTTTAAGAGATTAGAGCAGAATTACAAAAACATGGCAGCTTTCTTCCCAAAACAGCGCCATAACTGTCAGCTGGTCAGTTTTGGCATTGCAGCTTAACTGACTAATTCGAGCTGAAGTGTAATATCAGACACAAGCCACGGACAGGGCAGACACTGTTTTGGATGAAAATGCCATTTTTTTTAAAATCCTCCCTGTGCAATCCCTTTAACCCCAATGGCCACCGTGGTCTTTTTTGTTTTTGCACTTTTTTGTCCAAGTTTCATCTTTTTTTTTTATCTACATAGTCATATGAGGTTCTGATTTCTTGCAGGACAAGTTGTAGTCTGGAATGACACCGTTCACTTTAATAAATAAT
>VIAB01024778.1:20574-41492 GCA_009801035.1 Oophaga pumilio | reverse complement strand
ATCTGACCGACCTGTTTCGCTCAACTCTAGTGAGCAGCCTTCCCTTAGTTGCTGCCGATGATTTGGTTTCTTCCTGAGCTTCTGGAAGTTTGCTTGCTCCCTGCTTTGTCCTGCATCTTTCAGATAAGTTATTTGTCTGATTTACTCTGTCGCATTTTTTCCTTTTTGCTTTTCTCTGTTCTCTGTCTTGCTGGTGTGAGTTCAGCCGGGTTCCCTGCTGGGACCTGTGCTGGACTCTTTTTTCCTTTACCGCAGCTTATGTCAGTCTTTTCTGTATTTCTAGTCCCTTGTTATTTTAAGTATGTGTTGTTTTGCGTCCAGTTCATACCAGAGTTCTGATTTAGTGGGGGAGAGGTCGTGTGGTCTCAGTGTTTTTGCATATCAGACGTGTTGGAACTTTTGTTAGGGTTTTTTGCGGGATTGCAGACAGTATCCTTTCCTGTCCTGTTCTATCCAGACAGTTTGGGCCCCAGCATTTGCTGACTCTATTTTCTGCCTGTGTTTTTTACCTCATCTGTCTCACCGGCAATATATGTTTGGGGGCTATCTATTCCTTTGGGACTCTACTCCAGGGCAGGTTACCTTTCCCTTTTCTCTCTTGAGGCTTAGTTAACTCTTTGGCTGTGTCGAGGCGTCTAGGCCATCGTAGGTACGTCCCACGGCTAATTATAGTTGTGTTGTCAGTTTAGGGGTCTGCAATCCGCTAAGTTACCAACCTCTCTGGGTGTCTGGTTGCCTAGCCTATTTCCCTATTATCCTCCTCGGTTACCGAATCATAACAGTGTCCGTCAAGTGACGCAGCTGTGCCCAGCTGTTCTCAAAATGATAAATCAGATTGATTTAGATTTTTGTGGGAAATTGTTTTGAAAAACTGATATTTTAGTTATTTAAATATCTGATGTTTGTACGTTTATGAGTCCAGTGGGTGGTCCTAGTCAGTGATTGACAGTCTTTCCTGTATAACTGTGCATGCAGATAAATTTTTTTTACAGCAAACCTACATATTCTGCTCAGCTTCTCCTCTATACTTTACTGCTCACAGATCGGACTGCACATACAACGTGACATGTTCCCTTTAAACCTATTTAGTTCACCAAGTTCTACAATTCTGTATATTGATAGTGCAACTATTCACTATTTACTTGGAGTTGTACTCATTTCATACCCTTCCAAGATCTTAAATACCTTCTCCTGCATTTTAGACATGCCTATCTGAATTTCAGAAAGTGTTTGGAAGAATTTGCCCTTGAATTCCTAATAGTACATTATTCTTCTTTCCCCACAATATCTTCATATGGGGACACATCAATCAGCCGGTCCTGACAAAATGGGAAGGTTTAGCCAGCTTTCATCTAATGTGTTTCGGAACCTTTGGTCTTACCTCCGCCAACATTGTCTAATCACTAAAATATCCTAAATTCCTAAATATCAGAATGATTAGGAAAACAGAAATCAGGAGATCAGAATTCACAAACAATTCCTGATGATAAGACGTCAATGAGGTTTTCACTGGTCGGGAGGGCCCAGTTATTCATTTCCTGGTGAAGGTATCTTCGAGTAATGGTAGTTTCCTTTTGGACTCCAGGACCCCAACATAAAGAGGAAAAAGGAAACATATTGTGATGTCTTTGGGATTTCCTGATTAATCTACATCTCTCGTTCTTAACCCTGTCTGCACAGACCCTGGTGCAAAGTACATAAAGTCCAGCTCTTCAATAAGAAGCACAGATGTTATGACTTGTATCTTTAAGAACCTATATGTTGTACTTGCTATGTTGCGCATGATTTTCTGAGGTCCCATAAACTCAGTGAAGCCATTCACCAGAAGGGATAGAATATCATCAACATTTCACTGTGACAAGGACATTTCAGACGTATCAAAATGATGCTTAATTTTAATAGAAATATATATTCTCGTGATGGGAACCCTTCCTTCTCAGACACTTATATGGAACACTACTGGGTTGTAATACATAGAAAGTATATGTATATATATATAGGTGGGTGCTATATCAGTAAGCCAATAACCGTACAAAAAAAAAGGGAAAGAGCATTACAAAAGTGATGAACACACCAATACGTATTAAAAAAAATATTATTTTTATTGAGACATAAATGCAGAATTAAAATCAATTAAAAAATACAAAATTACCCAAAACACTGACTGCCAAAAGAATATCCAAGTGATTAGGTAAATACTATAATGACATTATATCAAACCTCTGAAAACAAAAAAAATAGTATGTAGGTATACAGCACAGACCAAAAGTTTGGACACACCTTCTCATTCAAAGATAATCAAAGCAAAAGGTGGCTACTTTGAAGAACCTAGAATATAAGACATAATTTCAGTTGTTTCACACTTTTTTGTAAAGTGTAATGTATAATTCCACACGTGTTAATTCATAGTTTTGATGCCTTCAGTGTGATTCTACGATTTTCATAGTCATGAAAATACAGAAAAATCTTTGAATGAGGTGTGTCCAAACTTTTGGTCTGTACTGTATATAATCCAATAATAAAAAAAAGTACACAAAACGTGTGATCACTAAAATTAAAGCAACCAGATTAAATGTAACAATAGTATATAACAATAAAATGCAATGTGCAATAAGTATAGCATATATATAATATACTATACGTATAAAAAATACATATACACAGTAACCATATGTGATACCTAGTAACTATGCCTAATACCTATTAGAGGGAGAATCATCCCGAAATACCTGACAAATATATCATACCGATCATTGAAGGGTTCGGCAGTATAAGACCACCATGGAGATACTGGCTAGTATCAGTAAACATAAGCGCACAATTAGAGCAGGTCCACTAGACCTCACGGTCCCTAAACATTTTTTGGAGACTCAATTACATTTTAGACTTATTGATTGTGTACCAATACTCAGAAGAAGAGGAGATTACTTAAGAGAGAGGAACTACACTGGATACATGAACTTCATTGTCTTTAACCAAAGGGGTTAAGTATTGAATATCATTTACATGGATGCCTTTTTGGATAATGTTCAAAGTTGTATCATTGTAACTTTTTTTTAACATGTTTTTGTCTTTTACAGGGCAATGATTGAGGAAAAAGACCAAAGAGATGGTAATGCTAGCAATTTGAGAAATTTTAATTTCCTTTGCCTCCCTTTCCGTCTCTCTCCTCCTTCCCTGTAATGCAGATATTAGGTATAGCTATTTTAAATATTCTTTATGTGGCATTAAATATATTTAAATATATTTGTAATTATTTTGCTGATTCCCACATTTATATATATTCTAGAGGGCTCTGAGATTAGATAATTCCCTTTTTGAGAATGGTTAAATTAATCTATGTATCCTCGTCATGTGACCTCTGCTGCTTGCCCTTTCTATGCATGGCTTAAAGCCTGTGGAAGAATTTATCTGAGTCATTAAACCCTTGTTACTATTTCTCTTATTTCTCTGTAATGATGTGCACTATTTAAACCTGGCATGTTACACCATTTTGTATGCTTGAAAAAGACCAATGACTGGTTGAAGCATCGCATTAATGGCAGAATAAATGGAATTTTTGAGTTGTTTTTTCACCTGAATTGATCACTGTCTCTTTCTTCATCTGATATTATAGTTGATCATAGTACTAAGCAGGTGATTTATTGGATGGTGGTTCTGGTGCTGTATTCCTGTACTGATGATGGTTGTGATGCTGTATTTCTGTACTGCTGCTGATTCTGGTGATTTATTCCTGTACTGATCGTGGTTTTTTTCTGATGTAATCATGCACTGATGGTGTTCTGGTGATGTAGTGATGATGGTTCTGGTGATGCATTCCTTTACTAATGGTAGTTTACCCAAACCACCACAAGGACTACCACAAGGGGTGCGGTCATCCTTGTGTTTGTTTGCGTAAATATGAAAAATGCCAGAACTGTAGAAAAAAGGACATGGATGGTACATTCAAAAATCATGCAATTATCTAATGCCACTAGGCAAAAATTTACAAAACTGTTGTGAATGTCTTGGAGACGACTTCGGAGCTGAGGCTCCCTCCGGTGAGGGTATTGAACCAATTAAGGAATGGGTCTTAGGTGGGGCTGACTGGCCTGATATAAGTGAGCTGAACTCCCATGATCCTCGCCGGTAATCAATTGTTTCTTCCAGGTCTTTGTTGGAATTTCAGCTTGCTTTCCTGCTATCATTCAGATAAGTGACTTTCTGTTTTTTTTTTCTGTGGTTTGATTTTCCTTGCTTTTTGCAGTCTTGCCTTGGACTTCAGCCGAGTCCCATTTGGGGACTTGCATTGCCTCCTGTTCTCATTTTGTATTTGCACTTGTTCTCTGTTCCTGTGATATTTTTTACTGCTGGGTAAAGAGATCTGATATAGGTGGTCGAGATCGTGTGGTCTCAGGTTTTTTATAATCAGAAGTGCTTGTATTTTTGTTAGTTTTTTTCGTGGTTGCAGACAGAATTTCTCTCCTGTCCTTTGCTTTCTAGACAGATTTGGGCCCCAACATTTGCTCATTCTGTTTTCTGTCTGTGTTCATGTTTTCCTCTTGTCTAACCGCCATTACATGTTTGGGGGCTTCCTATTTCTTTGGGGTCTCTACTCCGGGGCAGTTAGCTTTCCTCTTTCTATCTTCAGGTGTAGTTAACTCTCCGGCTGTGCCGAGGCATCTAGGATCACCTCCACGGCTACTTCTAGTTGTGCGGTTAGTTTAGGGATCTGCAACCCATTAGGTCCCAGACTCTCTGGTGTCTTGCTGCTTTGGCGGTTTTTTGCTCCTGTCCTCCTCAGCTACCGAAACATAACACAAGACTGAACATGGGGTTTAACATTCTGATTAGACTGAATGAAGCCCACAACCACATCATGGTGAACATCTCAGTGGGCCCCTAGCCTAAAAGGTGTGGCACTATGCGCAAACCACCGTTAAAGCAACAATGCGCCAGTAGGGCAGGCGACCTGGTGCATCACAGCACCCATGCTGGAAGGCTGAGTCCCCATGACTCCAGGCCACACGACCCCAGAGGAACATCACCACAGCAACAATGGCTGGCACCCAGCACCAATACCAGGTGAATGGATGTAAAAAATACACCTTCCACAAGCTCTCAGACTGGGTAAATATGATCTATACTTTATATATGTGATTATATCTTTACTGTTATTATTATACATTTAGGGGCATATCATATGCTTTCTTTTATGCTGTACATTTAGTTATTGCTTGTATATACCGATATCTAATATCAGAATAGATTTCTGTGCTCACAAATGTATACCTTTACACATGTATGTCCGCAGTTATGTTTTGTATTTCCCTGATTCCTTTTCATACTTATGATATCATGTTGTAAATCTTTTAATATTTATTAATACAATTACTATATTTTATTCCTAAATCAAGAAAGGCACATCCAGCCCATGAATGGCAGCGCTTCCCAGGACTCACATCCAAAGATGATATTTCATATTTTTTTGTTTAATAAGTTAAAATGGAGGAGATACAACGCGTTTCGGATACAGTATATATCCTTCATCAGGTATCATAAAAACACAGTACAAATCCTCTGAGGATTTGTACCTTGTTTTTATGATACCTGATGAAGGATATATACTGTATCCGAAACGCGTTGTATCTCCTCCATTTTAACTTATTAAACAAAAAAATATGAAATATCATCTTTGGATGTGAGTCCTGGGAAGCGCTGCCATTCATGGGCTGGATGTGCCTTTCTTGATTTACTCATCCTGTGTGAGCCTGAATCTGGCTCTTTCACTTGGATCCACCCGAGGCAAGCTGCAAGCCCTGTCTATTGAAAAGTATCCCAGAAGGATTTTTGAGGATACATAATCTAAAGCCATATTAGTCTTCCATCAGGTGAGTGCATAAAATTGTGCACACTCTAAAGACTATAATATTGTTTTTACGCACTTAGGGCGCCGCGATTTGTCTATTCTTCTCTCCCAAACAGGGTTTTTTTTGTATATTTTATTCCTGGGAGGTGTGTCATTGTTGTTTTGAGATGGGTATACCCTTTTAAGTTGAAAAACAGATGACACAGTTGCTAAAGATGGATGCACGGAACACAACGGATAAAAAATGGACCATAACATTTGTTTTTAACAGACGTAAAACTGACACAGATGTGTGAATAAGGTCTAACTGGTTCCGCATTGGTATCAGGCGGAAATTATTAGTCCTGATATGCATGCTGAAATTGTGAAACTATGTAAAATGTGTAGTCACACGTTAAGCATGGAAACCTTGGTTTCAAACTCTGAAAGAAACTGATATATTGTATTATAGCTAGCCTTGGTATTATGTGAATCCCTGTGTCATGTGTAAGGAGGCCAGGGTGGTAGTCGTGGTGAGGAGCTGTTCCGTCGCCACACCCTGACTCCCCACAGAGGAAACATAAAGTAGAACACTCACTTTAGATTCAAGGGTTCCTCTTGCTTCAGCCATCCGTGCTCCCGATTCCCGATTCTCACAAATGACTCCAGAATCCATGTCCTTGCTTAACAGTTTAACTTTACTTAGCAACAGTGTTCTTATTACAGATGCAGCACAGTTCTCATGTAACGACATTCCTGGAGCTTTTCCTGGCAATCTCTGCTTCTTGTGGCAGTCTCTGCCCAGCCCGATAATCTCTGCCTAGTCCGACACTCTCTTTCCCGCTGGACAATCCCTGTCCTGTCGGACAATCTCTTTCTCTCCTGGCATTCTCTGCCCCTTCAGCGACGTCTGTGCCTTTAGGTCCACCATCTTCTTCCCATTCCTCTTGTCTGGTTTCAATAGGAAAAGGCTTGCCATCTCAGCTTCGCCTAATCCCAGTCGTAGGCCCCGGATCCTCCTTGGAATTGTTACCGTTTAAGATGGTGACCACTTGCACACCACTCCAGCCTGGGGTCCCTTCTTGCCTTAGCAACCTTACCCCCATGCCTGTCTGACTGTCCTCTTTCACTGCTGGATCACAACTCCCCCCTAAACCAGGAAGTCCCTCACTATAGCTCCTGTTCTGTACTGCACCCAGCTGTAACTCCTCCCAGTCTCGAAAATCCCTTGTGCTAACTATACTATTCTAACACGTTCATCCTCTATCTCTATTCTATCCCTAATCTTATGCACAATACATGTCAAGTACATACACATTACAGCAACAGTAGATAAATATTTTAACAGTCATAGACAATATGGAACCGCATGCAATTTAATGTAAACATTGTACAAAGAGGGGGAGGCACATGACAGCCTCTGTCATCCCCCTTACACTCCTCCCTTCTAAAATATGGTCGTCCCCAACCATGGAGGCACCTGTAAAACACCAATTACATACTAAAAACATTTATAAGGTTAATACAGTCTTAGTCTAATGCTTCCAATGGGTCAACCGTGACCCCGGTTTCACTTGGTTGGAACCCTGGAACATAGAGTTCAAGTTCATTTTTCCTTAAACATGGGTCAGACTGACCCCGGTCCCTTTGCTCCTGGGACCCGTATACACTAGACGCTTACTTGCAACATTTCAGGCCCATGGGCCAGTCCTTACCTGCTCTGCGTATCCAAACACAGGAAGTACATATAAACCAACACACTGGCCCAGTGGCCAAATCAACAACAGTCCATATAGTCCTGACCCGGCTCACTCCTTGGGTCCTCCTTTTCAGGTTGTCCCCTCCCTCCTTTAAAAGAATATGGTTCCTTTAAAACAAATGTGCTGCTTTTATGCTTTCAGAGTCAGTTCAGGGTTAAAACAACAATAGTTTAAGGTTAAAACAGTACAGTACTTAAAGCAGCCGCACAGAGTCCATCCTTGTTACCAAGGGTGATTAATCTTTTCACGGTTTTAGTCCCGTAATCCAGCAGGGGGTGTGCAAATGTGAAAGAAACTTGGTGGAGGGGAAAAACAAAATCCTTCAACTCCAACCATGTGGGTCAGTACTGACACCTAGTCCTGGTGCCACTCAGGACTCTTTGCCCTTCAGGAGACGTGGAACAGTCTCTTGTCTGTTTCCATTTGGTGCAACTGGCACAATACAACTAAAAGGGGTTGCCTCTACTCAATAAAGTCACAGTGACCAGAATAGTGGGCCGCATTTTGGCCCTGAATAATAATAAATGTGTGGTCCGAAGACCAACTGGAGGAAGACTCCCCACTAGCTCTCCGGCTCCTTCCTTCAACTGATGGCAGGCTCAGAGAACTTGGAGCCTCCCGCTCCCATGACACGACTGTGACCACCACTTCTTTTAAGGGCACCTTTGCCCTGTGGCCTACTGTAGGGGCTGGGACCATTGCAGGCGGCCTCCGACAATATCGCGCATCCCACGCCTGTCTCTCCTCATTACTGGAGACCACGTTAACTGCCACAGCATATGGTCCCTGGGGCCCTTCTCTGATAAAGGTCACCCAGTCCCATTCTTGTAATGGACCCTCAAAGGTCATGGACCCTGCATTCACATAGATCTTGTCTCCGGTCTCGGCCTCTTGGATAAACCCATACCCTCATGTAGGGTTAAAATATTTTATCAGGCCGCGTGTCATCCAGCCAGACATGGTTCCTTCCCTGGGGTACCGCAGCTCCTTTAAAATTCAGCGTTCCCTCTGTTTTTTTCTCCTCAAAGACTCCCACCACCCACCAAGCTTCCTCTGCTGTGCAAGCCCAAGGTTCGTCTACTCAGCCACCGCGGGGAAATGCGGAGACCAGAGAAGGTGCCGGGGCATGAGCAGGTGCGGGGACTGGGGTGAGGGTAGGTGTTGCACTCACTGTGGCTGCATCTGGCTGCAACAGTCCTCCCCTGCAGCCATGCGAACTATGGATCACGGCCGTGACGGTCCCTATTTCCACTGCTTCTGCTTTCTCAACTGCTTCTTTCGGCTGCTCCAGCTCAGGATTCTCCGCATCCGCAGTGCTCCAGCTCCTAACGATCTTTCTCACCGACCGGTCAAACAGGAAACAATCTTCTAGTTCCGCCGTCCACCAGGAAGATCCGGGGTGCGAGTTTGACTTCAACGGGGCCACAGAACGCTCCCAGTCCTGTCGCCCGATTCCTCCACATAAAGACATACTCCGCTGCTGCATGAAGACAGGTGACTTGCTCAACAATGGCGCCGCTCTTCTGGATACAACATCCCTCTCTTCTGGACCCCTCCTCTTCGTGGGTGGAGCCTCTTCTGGATGCTCCACCCATTCAGCTTCAGACTCCTCCCGTTCCCCAGGAATCTGCTGCAGGGGTCGAAGCTTCTTTCTTTGCCGCGCCCATCTCGGGCGGGCACCAGTCACTAGAGGACGTGGCCTCAGCTTAGTCCACTGCTTCTGCCAAACTGGTCTTCATGCCCTTTTCTGCTTAGGATGCCCACGATGAGCGTCACCGCTCTCACCTTTCACGCCACTGACTGCCATCTTCATTTCAGTGTTCAGCGCCATCTTAAAGCCTCTAACGGCCTGCCATCTTTACCATTTTCAAGGCTCCTCCACTCTCTGCATATGAGGCATCACAATCCTGCCAACTACACCAATTCGGTAAGGAGACCAGGATGGTAGTCATGGTGAGGAGCTGCTGCGTCACAACACCGACTCCCCACAGAGGAAACATAAAGAAGAACACTCACTTTAGATTCAAGAGTTCCCCGTGCTTCAGCCATCCGGGCTATCGATTCTCGATTAACATAAATGACTCCAGAATCCATGTCCATGCTTAACAGTTTAACTTAACTTAGCAACAGGGTTCTTATTACAGATGCAGCACAGTTCTCATGCAATGAAATTCCTGGAGATTCCCCTGGCAATCTCTGATTCTTGTGGCAATCTCTGCCTAGTCCGACACTCTCTTTCCCGCTGGACAATCCCTGTCCCGTCGGGCAATCTCTGTCTCTCCTGACTATCTCCGCCCCTTCAGCGATGTCTGTGTTATTAGGTCCACCATCTTCCTTCCATTCCCCTTGTCCGGTTTCTATAGGAAAAGGCTTGCCATCTCAGCTTCGCCTAATCCTGGCCATAGGCCCCGGATCCTCCTTGGAATTGTTACCGTTTAACATGGTGACCACTTGCACACCACTCCAGCCTGGGGTCCCTTCTTGCCTTAGCAACCTTACCCCCACAGCTGTCTGACTGTCATCTTTCACTGCTGCATCACAACTCCCCCCTAAACCAGGAAGTCCCTCACTATAGCTCCTGTTCTGGAAAACCCCTTGTACTAACTATACTACTCTAACACTCTCATCCTCTATCTCTAGAATGCCTCCACTATTCTTCTGTGCTATTACTACCTTCTATTCTATCCCAGCAGCAGTAGATAAATACATTAACAGTCATAGACAATATGGAACTGCACGCAACTTAATGTAAACATTGTGCAAAGAGGGGGAGTCATATGACAGCGTCTCTCATCCCCCTTACACATGCACACAACCTTGGGGTTACAGAGATACCAGTCACAACAAATGCCTTTATTCCTGAGAAGACCCACATGCCCTTCTGCCAGATCAGAAGTCACAACAATTATACATGGTGCATGATATGTGGAGGAGCGACATTACATTGGAGTCCATTAGCTTCAGGTACACCTATGTATATATATTGCATGTCAGAACACTATGTTGCACCATTGCTATAACTCATGGAGGACAACACCATTATTCCATGTCCTATGAATGATCAAACCCCGGAAGCATCTAAAGCTCTTGTTTATTGTCCCTGGAAGCATTTTGCTGAAATCATCCTTTCCATCTGCTTGTCCACTCCTTTAAACCTGGAATTTATAATGGACTTCTTCCAAGAATGCAATGGTATTAAGAGTAGATACAGCCCTCGGAAATATTTATATTACGTAAAGGAGGAGAGGGCCACTCAGGGAGTCTTGTGCAATAAGTCATCCCGGCTGTCCGCTGAGTATAAACACCACTTCTCAGCTTGAATCTTCCGCCTGCAAATCTATAAAGATTTTCATATCCTGAATTTTTCTTTCTTATTAAGAACGGATACAGTAATGCGTAATACAGTACAATCTCGGAAAATAAATGTAAGTTATGTAAGAGCAGTGTCACATGGGAAAAAAGGACTTGATAAGGTTTTCTGGGCAGATATCTTATTTTTAAGTTATCAGTTGTTTTTATTTTTGCTGGATAGAACTGCAAGTAGTTATATAATGTGGAAGTGTGGTATTATTAACCATGTCATATCTGGACACTTGAGTCCACCAAAGGTAGGGCCACCCTTTCAATCAGCTTTTAACGGTGAATAATAGTGGGGGAGCCTAACCAGTGTGTCTCCCGCTGTTCTAATCACATACCCTAAAAAAGCATATGGGAAAGGGTTGTTTCTTGAGGCAAACTGTTTAATTATGTGTCACAAGGGTGCTTTCATATCATCATTCCATTCATAAGGGGGTAAGGCACATCACTTTTTAGGATTGATGGAGGTCCCAGTTGTTGTATCCCATTGATAGCACATTTATTACTTAACCTATTGATTTTTGCCAATGACAGACCCTTTAATTCCAAAGATCCCTTCACTGTGTGCACTTTGTAATATTGATGGTATCTTATGTGATATTAAGGCCCATGTCCAAAGGCCTTAGATCTGCTGCTACCTGTATAGCCCATATATCTCCTCCTAGTAAATCCCATAAACAACCTGAAAATATACATAGGACTTCAGTTAACTCCAGTGTATCCCTCTCCTTATCAGTCTCTCGATCGTTCAGAAGTACAGAAAGACTAAATTCAATGAGGGCAGTCTGGTGAGGTTTTTTATGTTTGTTTTTGTCTTTTTTCTTTTTTTTCCAGCAGGAATAGTATTAGTAAAACAGCTCGTCTATAGTTTTGTATCCACTTCCAGCTCAGGTAACACAGACATCAAAAACCGTATGAACCTATCCCTATGAAATCTAAGTAACACAGAGCAAATTGAAAACCGTAAACCCTATACAATCTTTATTATCGAGCAACATGGCTTTTTTCCTTTTCTTTTGTTTTGTTTGCGGTGTTTATTTTGGTAACTGACAAAGTGTATTTTTTATCTAGACCCCTGGTGACAAGTGTAACTGAGATCATGGTGGACAGCTATGCTCCATTTATGTTAACAGTTAATTAGCTGGCTGGTATGCAGGTTACAAAAACAAAGGGTGTTTTCCATCACATGAGGCTCTGAGCTCCTCTGGCAGTCAATCTCTTTTCTTTCATATTCGCCCATGAACTGGTCCCATAGTAACACATCATTTATGGTCTGTAACTCAAAGTCTTTTTGACCTTAAGGTTAAAAGGACTTACACACTAACACTAGAGAATTCATGTTGGTACTCTAAGCCTCTTAGCCAAAATATTCCTCTGCTATGGTCATACATGGAGCAGAGATTGGACATGTATAAAATTAAAATATATCCACCCAGTATGGGTTCACCACAGAATTGCAGATTAGAAAAGTCCAATGGTTATTATCTTGTTCCTCCTACCTAAACCTGCAGAGAAAAGATGTTCGGTAATCCTCAAGCCACTAAGAAAACAATAGCAGAGAATCCATTGTTTGACAATGCAGAGTTCCTGAAAGCAAAAGGACTGACCCCAGATGGACATTTCTTTCCATATTGTCAAGTGCATCTGTGGATATGATTGTCCATATTTATAGAGGTGTTTGGCAGAGTCTCAAGGTGCCCATAAATCCTCATTTATAGCCTACTTACATGTCCGACCACTAAAAATCCCTAAAACCAGTAGCGTAACAAGATTTCTATGGGACCTCCCCCCCCGGTAACAATGTGTAGTAATGTCAATAATAAAGTTTGCATTCAAATGAGATATGTAAGTAAAAAATTAGCATGAAGCCTTTACAGCAGTGTTTCTCAACTCCAGTCCTCAAGACCCACCAACAGGTCATGTTTTCAGGATTTTCTTAGTATTGCACAGGTGATGGAATTAATGCTTGAGCAGGTGATGGAATTATCACCTGTGCAATACTAAGGAAATCCTGAAAACATGACCTGTTGGTGGACCTTGAGGACTGGAGTTGAGAAACACTGCTTTACAGGTATCTTCTGCATGAAGCAGACTAGATATTGTGACAATAAAGAGGCAGAAAGACACCCACTGGTATGTAATGACGGCAGTGGAAATTAATAAGTACCGGTATATGAATTCTTCCAGTTAACTTGAAGAAACAGAAAAAGGCCTCATTTCTTGGCATTAATTCAACAGTAGCATTCATGCTCCAGATCTGTATGTTGTTTATCACAAAGTTCTTAGACTACTTTTTATGTATTGTTTAAGATGGTGTTCATGCCATTAGTTGTGGTTAGCAGCAAAATGCACATTTTTTTGTAGCAAATATTCCATGTGCTCAAGTGTCTCCAGGCATGGAGCCATTTTATAAGTGACTTTAGCAGATATTTTTAAAAAAAGGGTCCATGTAAACAAAGAGGGTTTATGAAATTCTTAAGTGGTTCCTAGAAAAAAAAATGTTATCTGGTCTGTCAAAATAGAGAAATGGATAACCAGATATATTTTATAAATTCAATGTGGACACGTTCCAGTACATACATGGCTGCATTACAAACTTACTGTTAGGGCAGGTGCAGACGACCATGTAGACTCTCATCCAGGAGAATCGGGTTGATTAATCAAATCACACTCTGATCAGCTTTTGATCATAGGGTGATCATGGTGTAATCCAGTTCTAACGCATAAGGAGAAGATGAAGAAAAAAAATTCTCCATCTTCTCCATTCTATCAGTCCATGGAAACCGGAAGGGAAGAAAGTGAAAAAATATATTTTATAATCATTCCATCTTTTTTCCAGGTATGTCCCAATATGCCTTTTCTACACCCTTTAAAAGTGTGTTTGGGTGCTGCTTTCTGGGAAGTTTCAGGAGGCTTTGGAGATGCCTGGGAGAGTTGCCAACTCTTCTGGGAGTTCATGAGGTTTGCACTTTTTTCAAGGGCCTCTCAGAAACTTTGGAAATAATGGCCACAAAAAACTATTTTTGAGACTTCATCAACAATTGCTGCCCCCACTCAGGCCCTATCTCTCTATTCTATCCAGTCATCTTTAAATAGTTTTTATGATGGGGTACATTGCAACAAATCTCACATACATTAATATTTTGTATAGTGTCATAGTAAGATGTTAATGGTAAGCGTAAGAATAATGTTTTGAACTTCCATTAATTTTGCTGATAAATATTTCTGCTTAGCTACCAGGAAATACACTTTGCCATACCAATCAGATCTACCTTAGGCTGTGTGCCCACATTGCGTTTTTTAAGTGATTTTGCTGCGTTTTTCCGCTGCGTAAACGCTTAAAAAACGCTAACAAAACGCAATCCCATTAATTTTAATTGTATTCCGCAATTGCTGTGCCCATGCTGCGTATTTTTCCTCCAGGCCCTGGGTACCATATTCCTGCAAAAAATAGAATTAAAATAAAAAATAGGGATATACTTATCCTTTGTCGGCCCCCGGAGTCCTCAGTGGTGCACACGGCGCTGCCAGCAACTTCCGTTCCCAGGGATGCATTGTGAGAATCACCCCAGATGACGTAGCGGTCGCGTGACCGCTACGTCATCAGAGGTCATTCGCGCAATGCATCCTGGGAACGGAACTTGCCGGCAGCTTCGCTGAGGACCGGGAGGACTCTGGGGGCCGACAGAGGGTAAGTATATCTCTATTTTTTATATTTTTTTATTATTTTTAACATTCTATCTTTTACTATTGATGCTGTAAAAAGGTGGTCACACTTGTCAGCACTATGCTTGACAAGTGTGACCAACCTGTCAATCACTTTTCCAAGCGATGCTTCAAATCGCTTGGAAAAGCGTGAGCATTCTGCAAGCTAAAAACGCTTGCCTTGTGGTTTGCCAGAAAATGCATGCGAATACGGCATTCATTTTACCCGCGGCAGGGAGTTCCAGAAATGCTGCGGACAATTACGGAGCATTTCTGAAATGTGGGCACATAGCCTTACACAGTGTCTGTGTGTATGTAAATGCTGTACTTGCAAAGTATCACTGGTAATGAATATCAGAGTACACAGAAACTGTCCACTATAGCAAGAGGAGCAAACAGCAGAAAGCTATTATGTGCTGCTTGCAGCTGGCTCCCCATGGTATACTGTGGGCATGCTTTTCCCTAAGGGGTTCTCAGCCAGATCAAAGGCAGGAAGAACAAGTCTTAATTACCAAATCATTAGGACAAAACCTTCAATATGTGGACTGAAAATAGATGCACATTTTTGTAATGAAGTGTGCGAAAGGTGACTCCCACATTGTAACAATACATTCTACAGAAACAACTGTTATTTTTCCATCTTATTGCAGTTTTCAGAACACAATATTGTGGGGAACGCAGTATTGGGTTCAAAAGCAGTGTGATCCACATCAGTGGAGGTTGTGGTCTTGGGTGAAATAGAACATGTCTAGATAATATTTCCCACCAGAGGAATACCAACATTAGAATGGTACCCTACGTCTAAAGTAGAAATGATTATAATGTGGAAGTATCCATTGGCTCGTATATTAATGGAACAAAGGTGTTTTGACTACTAAAATTGTGACTTAAGGGGTTGTCCAGCCTTAGGTCATAAATCTGCATAAACTCTATGTGACTGCAGACTTGTGAATCCTCACATCATGTTCACGGATGCCAGGAGCAGCAGGCACGTCATTGTAAGTATGTAATTTGAATATACGGTCACGTGCTAACTAGATGGGCGCAGCCTCACTCAATGCTAGCATATTGACTGAGGTCGGACAAGTCTAGTCTGAATATGGCTGGATAGTATGAAAATTTCATACGTGTGGTCACATGATCATCTGGTGCATGCACTTGAGAACCCTCGCAGTGCACAGTGCACACAATGTGAGGATTCACTAGTCTGCAGTCACAAAGAGTGACTGCAGACTTGTAGCCTAACGCCAGACAACCATTTCAATATAACTCAACATTACAGGACCAAAGCCTGAGCTCCATTTCTGACTAGCACACGTTCTTTTTCTATATCTGTAGAGTTCAATATTGTCATGAAAACCTTGTAAACACCAAAATACAACTGTCGCAACACAGCTGTCGGGACCAGGGGCTTCTCCCTGTCCCTAACACTAGGGGGCACCCTAGGTTGCCCTGCTCCCTGGGATACTTCAGATGGCAAAGATGCTGGGGCCTCCGCCCTTGCCTTATCTTCTGAGTTAGCTCTCCATCTGTTCTCCTCCACAACCCAGGGAAGAGGGGGCGCTACTGTGCACCGCAGTACACCAACCCGACAAACAAGGCAACACAACCAAGTGGTAACAGAAAACTCCAGGCATACAAAATATTCACTCACATATAATAGACGAATGCACCAGGGTGTGGAGGTAGGGTAATAAACCAAAATAGAGAAGGATAGGGAATTACCACGCATACAAACCAAGCAACAGTCACAGATAACTCCTCCAACTCTCCTTCTTATATGAACTCCTCTCCCTCCATTAGCCATGCAGTAAATGCTAGTTCTGACAAGGTATTGTAACAGATCCCAGATTATATAGGGGAAAGGAGTGGTTAATCAAGCTCAGCTGTGACCACAGAGATTTCCAATGTGGCCGATTAACCCCTGTTGTTCCAGAAGAAATAAACACATTTAAAATGAAGGAGAAGTGCTTCTTCTCAGCCCCAGAGTAGGAGCAATCAGACGCTGTGGTCTTCTGGCTCCACACTGTTGCGGTAAGCCCGTGACAACTACACAATGGTCTCTCAAATTGCAATAATAAAGGAAATGTCCACTTTATATTTATTTTAACAAATGTATAGGGGACATGACTTTCTGGCACTAATATAAGTATTACAGGTTTTCCTCCTCCTCTTGTAAGTGCGGCCTCTTGTTGCAGACTGCACAGATCTCCTGTTCCCAAACTGCCAGCTTTTGATGGAAGAGCAGTCGACCAGGCCTGTACATCAGCCTCCTCCAGAAAGCCAGCTATCCCATGTGAGACATTTGTGAATTGGAGAAGGTTGATGGACAGGTATTGTCACATGCTCCTCCATCAATTCCTCCTCCTCCTCCTCCTCCTCCTCCTCCATCAACTGCCATTATGAGAAAAAGAGCTCTGCGCAGACCGGGAATAAGGCTGCACTAAAAAGTGCAGGAGGAGAACTTGTATTATAACATATTAATAAGTGAAGCAAAATCACATTCAAAGCACATTTGTTAAAAAGAAAAGTGGACAAGCACTTATAGTCTTTTTTTTCCATGACCATATTTTTTTGAAAACTTTGCAATCCAAGACCAAAATACATAGAAATCTAGTTTATTAGATTTTTAGTAAATTATCTAGTTAATTGGTTTGCTGCCTTCAAAATGTCATCTCAAAATCAGAAAAAAATCTGAAAAGTGGAAAAATAAACAAAAAACTGCTATTACGTAACTCTGAAAATCACTTTGTTCAGGATTTTCTGTAATTTTCTGTATAGTGCACACATTGCTCAGAAGCAAAATGAAATAAAGCTGTGCTCGGGTGTCTAAACCACCAGGGAAGTAATCCGAAAACCCCTTCTCTGCCATAGACCATCAGAGATATTATTAGCCCCTTTCACTGCCCTAGACCACCAGGGACGTTCTCATTAATGTACTTAGGGCCCCGTCTCACATAGCGAGATTGCTGCTGAGTCACAAATTTTGTGACACAACAGCGATCTCAGAAGCGATCTTGCCAAGTTTGACATGCAGCGACGATCAGCCCCCCTGCTGGGTATTGCTGATCGTCGCTGAATGTCCTGGACTTTTCTTTGATCGCTGGTCTCTCGCTGGCTAGCACGCATCGCTGCGTGTGACAGGAGGGAGACCAGCGATCAGCGAGCTGAAGCTGGTAACCAAGGTAAACATCGGGTTTCTAGATGCCGCCCTGCGCCTAGAAACCCGATGTGTACCTTGGTTACCAGCTCCCTGCATCAGCGCGCTGGTATGCCGGTAACTAAGCGATGTGTGTAGCTTGTTACCGGCGTACTCGCTGTCCTGATCGCTGCTGAGATCTGCCTGTTTGGCAGCTCAGCAGCGATCAAGTAGCGAGTCGACTTAGCAGCGATCCTGACAATTTCATATCGTTGTCGGGATCGCTGGTGAGTCACTATGTGAGACGGGGCCCTTACTCAGAGGCAGATTGCCACAAATTTAAAAAAAAGTTGACATGTTAATAGATGAACTGCTATAAGTGTTAAAAAAGCGCTTCCCTTTTTCACCCAACACATAAAAATCCACTGCAAAAAGTAGTGCTGAAGATATAAGTTCTGGGTATCCCAAGAGGAAGGCGCCTAAACATTCTGCTCAAGGGATGTGAATTGTCTGTCTGCCCTCGGTAGGAGACATGTGCGGTCTTTTAATTTTGAATAAACTGAGATTTCGGGGTGTGGGCAAATGAGAGTTTATAGATATTTTTTACACAAAACGCAAAAGTTCACATCAGTCTACAAAAGTCAATGATTTACCCACATTAACAGTAAAAGAAGATTCATTTTCCAATAAAGCCCGTCCCTATAAAATATCAATGATATATAAAGGGCACCGTATGGTTTATACGTTACTGTAGACAGTTCTATAACTGTTCCAAAGTTATTGGCTCTTAAAGGAGAACTCTAGACAAAAAATGGAAAAACTGATTAATTATTGCTTTGGTAAAGAGACTACTATTTATTTATTTGTTTATTTTATCTGAATTTTTTAATCTAATTTATACATGTCCACTGTCTCGTTGTCAGTGCTTTTACTTTAGTTGAAGTTCCTGTGACTCCACACAAAATCTGCTGGTGCCATTTATAATGCAGGCGCCTTCTTATGCGGCAGAGGGGCCCTTATCCCCCAGCAATATCTGATCATATCACAGCCGTGTCTGACACCCCACGGTTCAACAATAGCTTCTATATCCTAGGACAGTGGCCACAGATGGGGCACTGCAGACCCTGGGGAATTATACAGATATTGTATTTTTTAACTGCTTTGTTACCATCACAACCTGCAATTTATAGAATTCCCTTTAGAATTATTTGCCTCAGTATTTCTCTATAACACCAGGGAAGCCTTGGTCTAGAAAACGACATCCTTACAGGGATCTTGGCTTCTGACGTTACATACTGTAGGTGCCATATTATTACTACATGAAATATTTTTTGTTATATATATTTTTTTCCTAATTAATTGTAATGCCATCTGTTTGCCAAAGTCTGCCTGCAGATTATTTTCTCAGCCATCTGCATACAGGCTGTCCCTTTAATGTCACTTTAACCTTTCTGACCTTTCAATAGACGCCCCACATGCAATCGGTGCATTTGTTGGAGACGCTTGTTCTTGTAATGAGAGCGTTGCGGTACATTGCATTAAAATAACCAGATTTAATTGAAAACAGCAGCTCATCTTCAGACTGCGTGCTGGAAATGAACATTAAACAGCGCAGAACGACAAAGCTGAGTGTGACCATATGTTAACCCTATTACAACCATGATGATTTTAGTTTGTCATTGGCAACAGGACTGTGCACTCAATTCACTGATACTTAGCTGTCCAGAGATCTCTGTGGGCATAAGTGGACATATTCCTAGTTTTTACTTCAGTTTTTATTTCAGCGTAAATAAAATCAGTCCGATGTTCTTTCTGAAAAGTTGGACGAGTGTCATGCGAGTACAATGTGATTTCTCTCACCTAGCATCCGTATGACATCAGTATGACATGTGTATTCAATCCGTAAGCAGTGCAAATTTTGCAAAGAGGAATTCTCTTTGTCATAAAAATAAAATAAAGATAGATGGATAGATAGATAGATAGATAGATAGATAGATAGATAGATAGATAGATAGATAGATAGATAGATAGATAGATAGATAGATAGATAGATAGATAGATAGATACAAGGTGGAATGGTGGCTCAGTGGTTAGCATTGCAGCGCTGGGATCCTGGTTTCAAATCCCACCAAGGACAACATCTGCAAGGAGTTTGTATGTTCTCCCCGTGTTTGCGTAGGTTTCCTCACACATTCTAAAGACATACTGATAGGGATTCTAGATTGTGAGCCCCATCGGGGACAGTGCCGACAATGTCTGTAAAATGCTGTGGAATTAATGGCGCTATATAAATGAGTAAAATAAATAAATACATAGATAGATAGACAGAAAAATAGATAGAAATATGTGAGTGTTATGTAAAATTAGTACAGTGCGTGTGTAGCTTACAGTACATGTATTTAATTAACCCCTTAACGATACACATTAAAACAGCTATCTGGAATAAGACTGTAGAGACCCCCGGACGTAGCCAAGACCTGGAGAACATGATCGTGGCCAGATTATTCAGTGCAGTTTTTAGAATGGTGCATTTGGGTATTTTCTATCATATAGGCCTCTCAAAGTCACTTCAAATGTGCGGTGGTCCCTAAAAAAATGATTTTGTAAATTTTGTTGGAAAAATGAGAAATCACTGGTCAACTTTTAATCCTTGGGGTATGCTTTCCTCATCGGAGCGCCTTCTATCTCTGGCATAGCCAGGTTCCTATCAGGCCTCCTGATGAACCGCATGGACTAGGAAACGCATCAAGGCGAGATCTCCTATGTGGGATAAGTCCCTCTACTTTAATTCCTTCTGTTGGTTGTGGATACCTTATCCGTCTGTATCCTGAATATTAATTAGGTCACACTTCCTATTTTGGGCTTTGTATTGATTGCACCATGATGTGCCTTTTTCCCATAGAAGGATAAGGTAGACACGAAAGGTGGATGGTAACAAATGCATTCGTTGTTCGGACCAGCCATAGTGTAAGAATCGGGTGTTCATGTAATGCTGCATGAACTGGTTATCGGCCTAAGTACATAATAATACAGACACAGAGGACTATTAAATGCATAAAGCAGGTGAGGACATGATACGAGGAAACTGGTTAGGCCGGCGTCACACACAACCACAAAAAAACGGTCCGTT
>VIAB01024770.1:12446-23621 GCA_009801035.1 Oophaga pumilio | reverse complement strand
ACAATTTTTTGGGGGAAAAAGTGCATCTTATAGTCCAAAAAATATGGTAGTACATGCAGCTACTGGGGACATCAATTCAGGAGAACGGTTATCAGAAGTAACTCTTTATCAACTGTATCAGTTTTCCCTGCCATTAAGTGTCCATAACTTTTATAGTGCCCTCTGCTCTGATCTTTGTGAGAACGTGTTGATCAGGGCAGAGACAATGTTCATGGTGATGAACAATGAAGTAGTGCACAAAGGCAGAGACTGCATGTATAGTCAAATAACACTACACCCGGCAGCAGTGTGCTTCCTATTCCTTTTGCCCATGCATGGACATTAGAAGAATGCATGGTGCAAAGGGGGGACCAATGAGAGACCATGCCATCCACAAAGAAGTGCTCTTCTATTGAAAATTAGTTATAGAAATTAATGATTTTTAGATAGATACTAAATGTTTTGAAAGTCAGTATCTATCTAAAACAAGTTAACACACCCATATAATTATATATTTCATTTCTAAATAAAAGTTATTTTCTGTTGATAGATCCAGTTTAAGTATTTTTTTCTTAAAACTATAGCAGAGTGGAGACCTTTGCTTACAAGTTTTCTTCCTACATAGTTGTATCTGGTAATCTATTATGCTAAAAGACCATGATTGCATTGTAAAATAAGCCATGTGATATCTTACTCTTCTATTATTGATTTCCTGCTACTTGCACAGGACAAATATATTCTGCAGTGCTGAGCATGTTGTAATCTCATATCAGCCTGTGTTCTCAGATTTTCAATCTCATGCTGTTTTATATAAAACACGATGTTGATTTCATTGTCCATCCTCACTAGAGGATCCATAACGAAATGAGAAGCAAGAGAAAGACGAAAAATGGAGTTCTACATTTTTATGAAGCCTGGGAAGAATCAGCTTAATGTGATACTCTGATTATTTCAACAAATAAAGCTTATTTATTGTATAATAAAATCTTACATTTTTAATATACTTTTTTTATCAACTCCTTGATGTTTTCAAGATGGCTGTTTGTTGTCATTTAATAGGAATCTTCATTGTTTTCTTCAAAGGGGTCAGCCACTTTCTCTTGTTTGTGCAGCTTCTTTCACAACCTAACCAGCACTTCTGTCCATGAGATATCTGCTAATGGAGGGACATAGTCAAAAGAGAGTGGCCAACTGCTTTTGAACATATGTGTTGATCATGTAATAATCAGTTATGAAGCGCACTTAAGTTTTCTGACACAAAAGATTCATACATATCAAAAAAGTGATGCAGAAGCTAAGTATCTATATACTGTATATATATGTTATCTTAACTGAACATCATATTTATTTATGCAACAGCAGAACAGATTTAACCCATATTGTGCAACCAAAAACTGATCCCCAGCGCACACACATACAAATCATACAGAGGGACGTAGCACTCTTGAAATTGCTAAAATATTGAGGAGTGATTACAGAACCATCAAATGTTTTGTTGCAAATACTCAACAGAGTCGCAAAAAACATGTTGAACAAAAATGACATACATTAACTGCCAAAGATTTAACAAGAATCAAACGTGAAATGGCCAGGAACACATTATCATCCAATGCTGTCATATTCCAGAACTGCAACCTCTCTTGAGTGTCCAGAACTACAAGGTGTTCAGTGGTAGAGACATGGACAAGTTAAAGAAGGATGAAACCTGACCACCACTGAACAAGACACATAAAATAAAACGGATCATCATTAGTGATGGGCAATCACTAAAATGCTTGGGTGCTCATTGCTAAGGTATAGCATATTGAAATGTTCGGGTATTCGACCCGAGCAAAGAGCCCGATGTTAGTCTATGGGAAACTCAAGCATTTTTGCCACGACCCCCCCCGGGTCTTTTTAGGGTCTGAAAACGGCAGAAATCGATGGGAACAGTGCTCAAATGACACGGGAACATCATGGGGAAGACCCCTGGAAGCATTTCTGATTCCCAGGTCACTGCTGTGAACAATGTTGTCAGAGTCTTTCGCCACATTTACAGGCGCACAATAAAACATTCAAAAACGAAACCAAAATGGATTTTCCTGGGAACATCCTTTCCAGGGTAATGATTTTTTATATAAGGCAAAATAAAAAACCCAAAACAAAAATGTTTCTCCACCACTTGGGCTATGTTCACACGTACCTTTTTTGATGCATTTTTCAACTTTAGCATTGCTTTCAACCAATACAAATGCATTCACTGGGAAATGTCATTTTAACATTTTACAACCTTATCTGGCTATGTGGTGTGTGACATATCACCTGAAACATCCTATTTCCTTGATGAAGGAAGGACTCTGAAAGTCACAAAGCCTATTTTTATAGGGCCATCAGGCGGCCTTTACTATTCTTAAAGGGCCAGCAGTTGGTCATCACTATTCTTAGAAAGTCATCAGCCGGCTATGCTTTGTTGTTCCTATTATTAAACGGTGGGTCTCCTACACTGTTATTGCCTTTACATTGAATGCAAGACCTGCCCCAAATTTGTATGTACCACAATAACCCATTGAACAGACATCCTAGATGGCCATATGAAACCAAAGTTCCCCTAATTACTCAATTGGTACTCCCATACTGTTTGTCCATGAAGTGAATGCAAGGCCTGCTCCAAATTTTGCTGCACCCAAATAACTCACTAAATAGATGCCCTGGATGGCCACATGAAACCAAAGTTCCCATTATTACTCGTTTGGTACTCCCATAAAGTTTGCTTATGCATTAAATGCAAGGCCTGCCCTTCCCCCAAAGTTACACGCACCCAATAACCCTTTGAACAGACGTCCTGGATGGCCACATGAAACCAAAGCTCTCATTATTATTCATTTGGTACTCCCATACTGTTTGCCCATGAAGTGAATTCAAGGCCTGCTCCAAATTTGGATGCACTCCAATAACCCTTTGAACAGACGTCCTGGATGGCCACATGAAACCAAAGTTCCTATTATTACTTATTTGGTACTCCCATACTGTTTGCCTATGCATTGAATGCAAGGCCTGACCTGCCTCAAAGTTACACGCACCCCAATAATCCTTCGAATAGGCGTCCTGGATGGCCACATGAAACCAAAGTTCCCATTATTATTCATTTGGTACTCCCATACTGTTTGCCCATGAAGTGAATGCAAGGCCTGCTCCAAATTTTGATGCACCCCAATAACCCTTTGATCAGACGTCCTGGATGGCCACATGAAACCAAAGTTCCAATTATTACTTATTTGGTACTCCCATACTGATTGCCTATGCATTGAATGCAAAGTCTACCCATAGTGATGGGTGAGCACTAAAATGCTTGGGTGCTCATTGCTAGGGTCGAGCAAATTGGAAAACTCTGGTACTCGGACAGAACAACGAGCCCAATGTAAGTCTATATGAGACCCGAGCATTTTTACCGCGATCACCCTCAGGGGTCCTTTTAAGGGCTAAAGGGTATGCCACACTAAGCGAGATCGCAAGCGAGATCGCTAACGAGATCACTACTGCGTCACCATTTATGACGCAGTAGCGATCTCGTTAGCGACTTAGCTGTGTGATTCCAAACACATCTCATCAGCGATCTGTGATTCCAAACACATCTCATCAGCGATCTGTATAACGACCTCTGCGGTCGTTGGGAAAACCTAGTCCCACCTGCGATGCTGGTGAAGTCGTTCATAAAGGGTGTCAAACTCAGCGATTCAGGCTCACCAGCGGGACACCAACGACCAAAAAACGGCTCAGAACTTTCATAAGCGATCAGCGACATCTAAGCAGGGGCCACATCGCTGCTACATGTCACACACAGCTAAGTCGCTAACGAGATCGCTACTGCATCATAAATGGTGACACAGTAGTGATCTCGTTAGCGATCTCGCTTGCGATCTCGCTTAGTGTGGCATACCCTTAAAAACTTCTGAAAATGATGGAAACACTGCTCAAATGACACAGGGACATCATGGGGATCGCCCCTGGAAGCATTCTGTACTCCTAGTTCACAGCTTTAAACAATGTTGTCAGAGTTTCATGCCATTTTTACCGGTGCACCAAAAATCATAACAAAACAAAATCAAAAATGATTTTGCATTGAAATATATTAAGGTACATCCTTTCCAGGTTAATGACTTGTACATAAGGCAAAATAATTAACCCCAAACCAAAGTGCTCCTCTACCACTTGGGCTATGTTCACACGCAGCGTTTTTGAAGCAATTTTCAACTTTAACATTGCTTTCAACTAACACAAATGCATTCACTGGGAAATGTCATTGTAACATTTACCAACCCTAGCTGGCCATGTGGTGTGTGACACATAAGAATACATGTCTTGCTTAATTTATGAAGGAGGGACTCAAAGTTACAGAGTCTATTTTTACAGAGGCATCAGGCAGCATTAATCTGCTTAAAGGGCCATTATTAAACAGTGGGTCTCCTAAACTGGTATAGCCTATGCAGTGAGTGGATGAGCTGCCAAGAATTACAACGCACCCCAATACCCCTTTCACGAGATGTCCAGGAGGGCTTCCATAAAAAAAGGTTGCGTTGAATGCAAGGCCTGCCCTGCTACCAAGTCATATGCACCCCAAAAAGCCTTTGAACCCAGGTACTGGATGGGCCCAGGAAAATCCACTTCACATTATTCATTTTGGACTCCCATTCTGTTTTCTTATGCATTGACTGCAAAGCCTGCCCTGCAAGTGATATGCACCCCAATAACTCCAATCCCCCCTTGGAAGAAACAGGGAGGAGGGCCTGTTAACAAAAAAAATTTCCATTAAAAAGGAGCGTGTCTCCTAGACTTGGAATGCTCATACACTTAGTGTATGGCCTGGCAAACATTTCCCCAGTGGGGTACACCTCAACCTTTTTCATAGCTAGTCTTTTATGCACTGCCTAACCTCCCATACCTGTTAATAATGCGACACTGGCTGTAGCTGCACGGAACACGTAAACCCTTTTGTTCTAGTGACAGTGGATGATCAGATGTGGAGAAAGGCCTGATTAAAAAAATAGGCCCAATTTCTAGCAGCGGGTCTCATAGACTTGGAATGCCCATACACTTAGTGTATGGGCTGGCAAACATTTCCCCTTGGGGGTGTACATATTTTTTGTATTTTGGTGACCGGCATCACAACACCCTTGGCAAAACATAGAGTGGCTGGCGCATGACTGAATACGTTCACCCTGGTTTTCAAGTGGTGGTGGACAGTGAGGATGAGGAGAAGGAGTAGGAGGACAGCCAAAATCAGGAAGCATATATCCATGCTTGGTTGTGAAGAGGTGCATGGGAATACACCCCCCAAAAAAACACTACATTGGAGCTTATGCTTTGCTGTCATCATTTTGTGGTGTCGTGAAGTCAGGCCCAATCCATCACTTGTTCATTTTTATAAGAGTCAGCCTGCCACCAGCAGGACTAAAAACCCACTTGGACAAAACGCTAGAGGCAGGGCAGGCCAGGACCACCATGGCGTAGAGAGCCAGCTCATGCCACATGTCCAGCTTAGATACTCAATAATTAAAAGGCACAGAGGAATCACGGAGGATGTTGGTACGGTCAGCAAGGTACTCCCTCAGCATCTTAGAGAAGATTGCATTCCTTGTGAGACTACCCCGCGTCTCAGTGCATGGGCGATGGGAGGGTCTTAGAAAACTGTCCCAGAACTTTGCCAGTGTTCCCCTGCCTCTGCTTGAGGGGACTTGTGTCTGTCTCGCCTGTCCTGCTTGGTTGGCCAACAAACTGTTATCTCTGCTGCCAGCGTTTTGAGATGGGAATTTTTTTAATAATTCTGCAACAATGGCCCTATGGTACTGCACCATTTGGGTACACCTGTCTGCCTCTGGAACAAGAGATTGAAAGTTATCCTAATACCATGGGTCTAAAAGTGTCACTAGCCATTAATGACTGGTACCCAATATTTTGACAATACGAGGGTCACGGGAAATGCATCGCAACATAAAGTCAGCCATGCGTGCCAGACTGGTAACAGGCAATATTTCCGTGTCCTCACCAACAGGACAACTGACCAAGATGTCCTCATCCTCTTCCTCTTCTTCCTTGTCCTCAGGCCATCCTCGCTGAACAGACGGTATGACAGTTGTGGTTGTAGTCCCGTCTATAGCGCATGAAAGTAGCTCCTGTTCTTCCTCCTCTTCTTCTTCCTCTTTGTCAACCAATCCATGTTGGGATGACACGAGGCAGGGGTTTGTGCAATCACCCTGTATGGTTCCTTGATCCATGTCCTCGTGCTCCGCCTGCAATGCCTCCTCTTTCATTGTGAGCATAGAGCTTTTCAGAATGCAGATGAGTGGGATGGTGACTCTAATTATGGAGTCATCACTGCTCACCATCTTGGTGGACTCCTCAAAGTTTTGGAGGATGTTACATATATTAACACATAATCCACAGTGGATGGTACCATCCGTAGATGCGAAGTGAAAAATATGCAAATTTTTAATTAAAAATAATATTTGGATATTATGCATAGATGTATCTACTTACATATCCACTTGTACCTAGGAGACTATGCAGGCGTTTTCTGTTTAAATATTTGCCTTTAATAGGGTTAGTTTAAACCTTTATTTTGCACCGGTGCACTTTACATTAAGGTTGTTTGTTTAACCTATCTATATCTACTGGCACCTATGTGTATCTTTATACCTTGAGCTTATTTTTTTAGCTCATTTGTGATTTTATAATTGTTTAAGGTTAACCCTTTCTAGCTTTGGCTATATATGGTTGCTCTATTCCCAGACTTTTCTTTTTGGAATCTCTCGTACTCTTATGTCTAATAATTTGTAAGTATTTTCAATAAAAACATTATTTTTAATTAAAAATTTGCATGTTTTTCACTTCGCATCTACGGATGGTACCATCCACTGTGGATTATGTGTTAATATGATTGACTGAAGTGTCATTTGCCTATCCCATTTAGGATTATGGGTTTAAGGATGTTACATATGTCTGACATCCATGTCTACTCCTGAGGTGTTACGTGTGGAGTCAAACCTGAAAAACTATGGCCTTTTTGATGCTGGTATTCAACAACTGCCCACTTCTGCACACAAATCCATTCTAACATATGCAGTGTAGAGTTCCAACGCGTGGGAACATCACACACCAGTCGGTGAGCAGGAATCTGCAATCGCTGCTGAAGCTGTAGCTGACTTTCTAAAATGTGCACACAGGCGGCGTACTTTAGCCAGCAGATCCGGCAGCTTTTTAGAAAACATTGAACAACGAGGTTCAGCACATGGGCCAGGCATGGTACGTGTGTCAGTTCGCCTCGCCTCAAACCCATCACCAGGTTCCTGCCATTGGCACACACAACCATGCCTGGCTGGAGATTTAGCATTTAGATTCAGCCACACATCGGCCTGCTCTTTCAGAGCTGTCAACAACTCTTCAGCATTGTGCGGTTTGTCACCTAAGCAAATTAGTTTCAGCACAGCCTGTTGCTGCTTTGCTTTGGCAGTACTGCAGTGCTTTCAGTTTGTGACTGATGTGCTCATTTCTGACATGGAATCTGAAGAGGAGGATGAGGTGCAATAGCTGCACACAGTGGGGGCCACCCTGATTGACGTAGGGCCCGCAATCCTTGGCGTTGGGAGGACGTGTTCCATCCCATGCTTTGACTTGGTCCCGGCTTCCATTATGTTAATCCAGTGTGCCGTCAGCGAGATGTACCGTCCCTGGCCACAAGCACTTGTCCACGTGTCCGTGGTTAGATGTACTTTCCCAGTAACTGCATTGTTGAGGGAACGGGTAATGTTATGGGACACGTGCTTGTGTAATGCCAGGATGGCACAGCGGGGAAATAGTGGTGGCTAGGGACAGAGTACCTTGGGACAGCCGTCGCCATCAGGTTGCGGAAAGCTTCCATCTTCACAAGCCTAAAAGGTAACATTTTGACCGTAAGCAGACGAGAAATATGAGAATTGAGTACTGAAGCCTGAGGGGCGTTGGCTGCGTATTACTGCTTACGTTCCAATGACTGGGGTATGGACAACTGAAGGCTGCGCTGAGACAAAGATGTGGACGTGCTTGATGATGGTGCTATTTGACTGTGGGCAATGGCAGGAGCAGGGCAGGAGGCATCTTCACATGCACCGTGGACAGGGGATTGGTTTGCACAAACAACAGTGGAAGAAGCAGTAGTGCCACCCACAGACACTGTTCCTGGAGCCTGGGGTTGGGCCCACAAAGTCGGATGCTTTGCTGATATGTGCATGATCATGCTGGTGGTGGTAAGGCTGGTAGTTTTGCTACCCCTACTGATGCTGGCATGACAGGTGTTGCAAATGGCCTGTTTGGGGTTATCGGCAGAGTCTTTAAAAAATAACCAGACTCGAGAAGACCTAACAGTTGGACTGGCATCTTACATCAGGTTGGTGTTGTGGGGAGCGGTTGCCCGCCTTCTGTCTGCAGTCACCACACTGCTTCTTCCTGTCTGAAGTGGTGCGACGCCTACCTCCCCCTGTGTGCTGCTGTCCTTGCTCTGCATGTCCTCCTGCCAGGTTGAGGCTGTTACTACATCATCCAACACCTTATCTTCCACTACCCGACCCTGGTCCTCCTCCTGACTTTCCGGCAATTGTGTCTCATAATCGTCCACCTCTTGTGACCATGGCTGCTCAAAGATTTGTGCATCGCTACATGGAATATCATCTTGCCCCGCTTCTAGTGGAACGAGCGACAGGCACAAATCTCCAAATGGAAAACTGAACAGCTCTTCGGAGTGTCCGAGTGTGGGATCAGTTGTCTCAGGGCACTCAACATTGTGGGAGGAAGGAGGAGCAGGGTAAGGAATATGCGGTCCAGATTCACGGCTGTTATGTTTTGGTAGCTGAGGAGAGCAGGCAAAAACGGCAATACACCAGAGAGGTTGGAATCTACTGGATTGCAGTACCCTGACTAACCACCACAACTAAATGCAGCCGTGGAGCGTTCCTACGTTGGTCCTAGACGCCTCGTCACAGCCTGAGAGGTTAACTACACCTAAAGATAGAAAGAGGAAAGCTATCTGCCCCGGAGCAGATCCCCAAAGAACATAGGAAGCCCCCAAACATGTAATGGCGGTTAGACAAGAGGAAATACAGACACAGACAGAAAATAGTATGAGCAAACGTTGGGGCCCAAACTACCTGGACAGAAAAGGATAGGAAGGACACTTACTGCAATCCAAAAAACCCTAAAAAATACCAACTCTACTAATTGCAAAAACACCTGAGATCACACGACCTCTACCACCTAAATTAGTTCTCTGGTGTCACAAAACTAAGCCGCAGCCACTGAAAAAACTGGAAAAGGCAAATGAACAAATAACAGTGGCTCAGATAAACTGAGAGGAGCACAAGCCCCCGGAGGGGACCTGGCTGACCTCCACAGAAGTGCAGGGAACAATGCAAAAAGCAAGCACAAAAATAAAAGCAGAAAATATCTTATCTGATAGCAGAAGATGCAGGCAAGACTCAGCAAGCTTCCAAGTGAACCAGGAACCACAGTTGAGACAAGAACAATTGATCACCGGCAACCATGATGGGAGGGAACCTCCCTTATATAAGACCAGTCTGTAACTCCTGATTGCCAATCTTCATTGAATGGTTCAGTACTGTTTGTAACCATCAGAGGGAGCTTCTGCTCAGAATTCATTTCTAACACATTCACAACACACGGCTATTGTGACTTGACCATGTTGAAAACAGGGTGCTGGTGGTGGTGGATAATTAACTGGAAGTATTATCAGCTATCCAACCAAAAACATTTTCACACTGCTCGGGCTTCAATAGTGCTGTCTTGCCACGGTCCCCTAGGACTTCGGACACTAAGGTCCAGCAAGAAGATGTGGGTGTTTTCGGTGGGCCAATTTCAGGTTGCTCACGGCCTCAGCCTGCACCATCACGTCCACTTCCCTGTCCCTTGCCACGCGCCTTACCCATTGTAAATGGAATAGAATATTATACTACAAAAGGGTGATTTGGGAGTCAACTTGTATGTGATACGTGTGCTTGAAAACCACACATTTACCTATCTGGACTTTAGGTAAAAATGTTTTTGGCCTTATCAGATTTAATAATTATGTTAACAGAATGCAAAAAAAATACAATGTTTCGTCCTAAACTGGCCAAACTTTGAGCACACACAGATATCAGCTGGCACGGCGATACCACTACGACAAATGTGTACCCTGTTTTTTTTTAATTTTTGGGCTAACTAGTGCTGTATATTAGTACTGTGACAGCCAGGACAAAAAAAAGGAAAACCAGCCTAAACTGGCCAAACTTTGAGCACGCACAGATATGAGCTGGCACGGATATACCACTACGACAAATGTGTTTTTTTGTTTCTTTTTTTGTGGCTAAATAATGCTGAATATAAGTACAGTTGCACCCAGGACAAAAAAAGAAAAACGCCGTAAACTGGCCATACTTTGAGCACAAACAGATGTGAGCTAACATGGAGATACCACTACGACAAATGTGTGCCCTGTTTTTTTTTGGACTAACTACTGCTATATATCAGTACTGAGACATCCAGGACAAAAAAGTAAAACCGGCAAAACTTTGAGCACGCACACATATGAGCTGAATAAGAAACTAGATCTGAGCTGAAAAAGTAAGTTAATGTGTATGCAAAATGTAAATGCATATTAACACATGACCACTGCACAGAGAAATCCAAAAACAAGACACAAAAAACAAATATCCAAAATAAAATAAAAAATAAATTGCAAAAAATGCATGAAGGTAGCAATAATAATAATAATAATAAGGGTATTTAGCAATCATAATTTTGATCAAAAGAATGTACAAACCATCCCGCCGTGTCAAGGCAACCCTTGTGGGACAGTCTTAACTCTTGTAGTAAAACCTTTCCACTGGTCAAGTGACGTAATGTGAACTACGACTGAGGGACTGAACCACCAATAAAAGCATAGGCCAGACAGGATGGATTTCTCAGCTCAGAAACAGGGCTGTCACACCCTTATATGCACAAGATGCACTTTGAACTAAATACGAAACTATATATGAGCTGGCACGGAGATACCACTACTACAAATGTGTTTTTTTGTTTCTTTTTTTGTGTGGCAAAATAGTGCTGAATATAAGTACAATTTCACCAAGGACAAAAAAAAAAAATTATGTAAACTGGCCAAACTTTGAGCACGCACAGATATGAGCTGGC
>VIAB01024768.1:14215-29211 GCA_009801035.1 Oophaga pumilio | reverse complement strand
ACTCGAGTATTCCAATTTTCTCGACCCGAACAACGAGCACCCGAGCATATTAGTGCTCGCCCATCACTAGTCTGGAGTCATCGCAATATCAGTTGCAGGGTCAGATAAATAACTAGATGAAGACACCCCATAGCCCCCCACTGCCGGCAGTGGCTGTGACGTCAGTACCCCCTGATGTACAGTTGGTCTCTCCCAAACTTGTGATATCCCACCCTGATACATTTTTGGAAGAGAAAGACCAGTTTAGGGTATTCAGGGAGAGCTGTAAGTTATTTTTTAACCTGCGCCCCCGGTCAACAGGGGAGGAGATCCAATGGGTGGGAATAATCATGTCCCTACTGCGAGGGGGTCCTCAGACCTGGGCATTTTCTTTGCCCCCACAAGCCCCAGAAAGGTTTTCTGTTGATGCCTTTTTTGACAGTTTAGGTCTGATATATAACAAACTTGACAAAATCCAGGTCGCTGAGGATAAGATTATTAACCTGGCACAGGGGGGTCGCACAGCTGAGGACTACTGTACTGAGTTCCAGCAGTGGTCATCCGATGTTCTATGGAACAATGCTGTTCTCAGGTACCAGTTCCAAAGAGGCCTTTCTGAGATACTCAAGAATGCTCTGATCCTCCATGATGCCCCTTGTTGTAACAATTATATGGGTACTACAGAATCTGATTGCATGGGATAACACAAAACTAAGACAAAAGTTGATGCAAATAAGTATATTGACAAGCGAAACAAAGCTAACAGAGCACTTCCTGCAATAGTATCGAAAATACAGCACAATATAGAATGATGCAAGTAAACCAAAACTAACAGAGCGCTTCCTGCAATAGTAACAAATGCACAGCACAATATAGAAATGTCCAGTGTAACTGAAGAGCGAGGCGCAACCGCTAATATGAACCAGTCCGACAGTAATATGATGCAGGTGTGCACAAGGCACTAAACGTGGGAGTCCAGCAGTAAATATGAGAGTAAACCCACCGCATGTAGTCCAGCTATATGAAGATTGAGCACACACACCACACTAAAGTGTAAAAGTCCAGCAATCAAATGCACATGGCACTTAAACGTAGAAGTCCAGCATTATGCAGGAGTGGCATTAACAGGAGAAGGTCACTATATGTACCTTTTGGGCTGAAAGTTCCAAACAAGTCCAGCACTGCAGCCCACACAAACACAGACCTAGAGGAGATGGTGATGTTAGGATTCCTTACAGTCCACAGCAGTTCTAGAAGCAAATAGCTCCACACTTGAAGTCCAGACAGTAGACACTAGAAGGCACAGACATCATCAGGGAGATGCATGGAGGACTGTAGGCAGCATAACGTGGAGTGGGATTGGTACTGGGGTTTCCATGGTTGCAGATTCACTATCCAGTTATTGAGTGTTGTCAGAAGGAGATTGTAATGGAGCCCAAATTGTTACAAGAAATGTCTAAAAAATATACAAATATGTTCTGCTAAAAGAGGTGGGGATACTACCTCCCCATCGTCCCTATGATTGTGCTATTGATCTTATTCCTAGCGCCAAGTTGCCAAAAGCTCGCCTTTACAATTTGTCGGGGCCTGAACGGACTGCAATGAAAGAATTTGTTAACGAACATTTATGGAAGGGTCATATCCGTCCTTCCTCCTCACCTATAGCTGCTGGATTTTTCTTTGATAAAAAAAAAGATGGGGGTCTCCGACCTTGCCTTGATTTCCAAGAACTAAACAAGATCACGGTTAAAAAAACTCACTTCCACACATCACCAACCTATATAATCAGCTTCTGGGGGTGAGGGTGTTTTCTAAACTTAATCTTAGAGTAGCTTACAATTTGATATGTATCCGGAAGGGTGATGAGTGGAAAATAGCGTTTTTATCATCTGAGGGTCTTTTTGAAAACCTTATCATGCTTTTTGGATTATCTAATGCGCTTGCTGTGTTTCAAAATTTTATGGATGATATTTTCTCTGATTGCATTGGAAGATTTGTTGTGATTTACCTCAATGAAATTCTAATTTTCTCACCAGACTTGGACACTCACCAGGAACATGTCTGTGTTGTGTTAAAGAGACTGAGAAATTAGAGAAATGTTTTTTTCTGTTCAGGAAATCTCTTCCTTGGGGTTTATTTTGTTAGCAGAAGGGTTTAAGATGGACATTGGGAAGGTTGCATCCCAAATTGCTTTGGGTTCAACCTTGTGATCTTAAGGCTTTGCAGTGTTTTCTGGGATTCGCCAATTATTATAGAAAATTTATCAAGGGGTTTTCACAGATTGCTAAACCACTAACTGACCTTACACGTAAGGGGGTGAATCTCAAGGTTTGGTCGCTAGATGTTATCAGGGCTTTTGAAAGATTAAAAGAGTGTTCTATGTCTGCACCCATTCTGATCCAACCTGATCTCCAAGAACAGTTCATTGTGGAGGTGGATGCTTTGTAGATTGGAGTGGGGGGCAATCTTATTGCAGGTGCCAAAAACTCTGACTAACCTGGGTCCATGTGCTTTTCTTTCAAAAAAATTTTCACCGGCGGAGAGAAATTATGATGTTGGGAATCGGAAGTTACTTGCTGTCAAATTGACCTTTGAGGAATGGAAGCATTTTTTGGAGGGGCGGTTCATCCAGTTACAGTGATCACGGATCACAAGAATTTAGCTTACGTTGAATTGGCTAAAAGGTTAACTGCTAGACAGGCCAAATGGTCCTTGTTTTTCTCTCGGTTTAATTTTTCTATTACATTCAGGCCAGGGTCTAAGAATGTGAAAGCTGACGTTTATCTCATTGTCTAGATTCCATTTCTCCTCCAGAACCTCCAGCATACATTATTCCTCATGGGATCCCTTTGAACATTGTGTTATCAGGAACACCGCACTGCACTTGCTCACTGAGCCAGTGCGCATGTCCTGAGTAAAACACACTGTGCCCAAAGATACATGTGGAGCGGGGCAGCAGTGGTCAAGATATGTGCTTCAGACAAACAGGACCTGAAGCACGTGACTGCCAAGGGGCGGAGCAGGCCACAGGTCTCTCAGAGGAAGCAGAAGCAGAGAGAGATTGCTTCAGACCAGATAGGACCTGAAGCATCTGATTGCTGTGGGCATGGCCTAAGCTCCGGAGAGCTAGGAGTTGAAGGAAAACTCCTAGAAGGGTAACTACGGGACAAAGTTACCAAAGGGCATAGACAGAATGGATAGTAAGGACTTAGCCAAGAGGTCATACACAGAGGGCAGCGCAGTACAAGAGAAGCAGGCAGAGGGTAGTCAGGATGTAGCCAAGGGGTCATACACAGAGAGGGCAGCACAGTACAAAAGAAGCAGGCAGAGGGTAGTCAGGACATAGCCAAGGGGTCATACACAGAGATGGCAGCACAGTACAAAAGGGGCAGGCAAAACTCGTAACAGGGACACAGCCAAATCAAAACCAGACAGACGTAACGTAGCACAGGCACAAAGCACTGGGACAGGCACAACAGGGCCAACACACACTCGGCCAAGGGTCAGAGTATAAGCGACGAGGAATGACCACACCATGAGGCTTTAATGAGCCTCGCAGAATCCCAGAGTGAGGCCGCACGGTGGGTCCTGTTTTTAAGATTGGGGATAAGGTTTGGTTGTCTTCTAGGAACATTAAACTTAAAGCGCCGTCGGCAAAATTGGGTCCAAAGTTTATTGGTCCATATGAGATCCTAAAGGTGGTCAATCCTGTGGTATTTAGAGTAAAGCTTCCTCCATCCCTTTGCATCCCTAACGTATTCTATAAATCCCTATTAAAGGAGTATGCTCCTTCTGCATTGTCTCCATCATCCCTGCCTCCTCCGCTTTCAGTAGACGGTGGCATGGAATATGAGGTTCAGAGGGTTGTGGATTCTCGGAGAGTCTGTAATTCCCTCCAGTAACTCATCCACTGGTGGGGATATGGACCAGAGAAGAGATCGTGGGTCCCTTCTCGAGATGTGAAGGCCGATCGGTTAGTCAGGGCCTTCCATCTAAAATTTCCTGGGAATCCTGGGGGCCTGGTGGCCCCCCTAGAAGGGGTACTGTCACGTTTCCACCACTCAACATGTCTGGGATGCAGTTACTGACAGCTTGGCCATCCAATCTGGTACAGGGGCGTGCAGAGATGTCAGTGTGTTGATTGACAGCTCGACTATCCAATCTGGGGATGTGAGGCGTCGGCTGTCTCCCGGTGTTCATTGTTCCAGGTAATTGCCATGCTTCTTGACTGAGCTGTGTCTCTCAGAACTCTGCCAGACATACATTCAGCTTGTGAGGTTTGTTTTCCTGTGCCTTGAGTTCTGTATGCTTGATCTGTTGCCTGACCTTGGACTTTGTTCTGACCATCCACCAATTTAACCCCTTCAGCTCTGATCCATTATCCTCCCGGTACTCTGACCTCGGAACATTACCTGACTATGCTTTTGTCTCTTCCTTCTGTTTATGATGTACCCTCATGGCTTCTGACCTTGGACTTCTTGACCACTCTGACTCACGGATTGGCCGCGAGAAGTGACTAGCGTCACACCTATGTCAATTCCTAATATAACAACCACACCCCATTGGCACAATGTAGTGCTAGTAACATTGTCCTGGCATTCGCCAAACTTAGACTCGTTAATCAGACTGTCAAATAAAAATAATTAATCACTCCATAAAACACATTTCCACTGCTCTCGAACACACTGGTTTCAAGCTTTATACATCATCCAACTTTTACCACTGCATTTGGCGATGTAAGGTGTTTTGTTTTGGTAGCTGAGGAGAATAAGCAAAAACGGCAATACACCAGAGAGGCTGGAACCTATTGGATTGCAGTAACCTGAACTAACCACACAACTAGAGGTAGCCGTGGAGCGTTCCTACGTTGATCCTAGACGCCTTGTCACAGCCTGAGAGATAACTACACCTAAAGGCAGAAAGATGAAAGCTATCTGCCCCGGAGCAGATCCCCAAAGAAAATAAGAAGCCCCCAAACATGTAATGGCGGTTAGACAAGAAGAAGCACAGACACAGACAGAAAATAGAATGAGCAAACGCTGGGGCCCAATCTGTCTAGACAGAAAAGAACAGGAAAGGATACTCACTGCAATCCAAAAATAAACCTAAAAAATACCAACTCTTCTGATTGCAAAAACACCTGAGATCACATGATCTCTACCACCTAAATCAGATCTTTGGTGTAAAAAAACTAAGCCACAGCCACTGAAAAAACAGGAAAAAGCAAATGAACAAATAACAGTGGCTTCAGATAAACTGAGAGGAGCACAAGCCCCCCGGAGGGGACCTGGCTGACCTCCACAGAAGTGCAGGGAACAATGCAAAAAGCAAGCACAAAAATAAAAGCAGAAAATATCTTATCTGATAGCAGAAGATGCAGGCAAGACTCAGCAAACTTCCAAATGAACCAGGAACCACAATTGAGACAAGAACAATTGATCACCGGCAACCATCATGGGAGGGAACCTCCCTTATATCAGTGATCCCAGATTGCCATTCCTCGCTGAAAGGTTCAGTACTGTCTGTAACCACCAGAGGGAGCCTCTGCTCAGAAACCATCTCTGGCACATTCATAACAGTAAGGCTTGCATTCACTGCTCGCACAGGAAAGCCCATATCATGAAGCTCATCATATAGCTTATGTCCTGATATCAAAGGGGTTGTCCACCACTAGTAAAACCCCTTCTTGCTCTAAATGTTTGGCCCCGATAAAATAAAAAACCTATACTCACCTCCCGTGCTGGCACCATTCCAGCGGTGTCAGATCTCGCGGTCCCGGAGCGCTCATGCGGTGTTGTTATGGCACAAATGGTACCCGGCCCCAAATCAGTGCTGGCGTCAGGCTCACCCTTCATACAGATTGAACATGAAGAGGAAGTCTGGGCTGCAGCTAATACCTGACATACTCTTCATGTCAATCCGTACAAGGACGGAGACAGTGACACCAGCGCTGTTTGGGCATCGGGCACCACATGTCAGAATAGCGCACAACAGCTCCGTGACCGTGAGTGCTGAAACCGCTGGAATGGAGCCAGCATGTTAGGTGAGTATAGGTGTTTTCATTTTATCGGGGCCAAACATTTAGTGCAAGAAGGGGTTGTCCTTATACCCCTATAATGCCAGATGAGTTTTGGAACTCTGCAGTTATTGATTCAGCTGAGAGTTGGTGACTTTCATGCATGATTCGCCTCAGCCCCGGGGACCCTGCTCTGAAGTTTGTGTTTTGCCACTTCAGATGTGATTCTTAAATGCTTCCATTCTTCAGTAACACCACGCACAGTTAGTCATTTAGGGACAACATAGCATCCCATTACAGGGCCATGCTCACATTCAGTGACCTCAATAGAACAACCCATCGTTTCACAAATGTTATTACATACTGCATGGCTAGAGATTAAGTTTTATACACTTTGGCAAGGGGACAGAGTGAAAAACCTGAATTCAGTGATTACAAAGTTTGTCCATTGTGACAAATTCACTGGTGACGTGATGGAGGAGAGATACGTATCACTGCGCATGATCGCGTCAGGGATGTAAAACCAGAATCGTTTTCTCCAGCACACTGTGTGTTGGGATGGTTTATATAAAATTATATGATGGGCTGGTTTTATCAGACATTCATAGAGCGGGAGGGAGAATGTCCACGTATCGCGACCTACAGACCTGTCAGGACCTGTGTAATGTCAGAATCATGTGATCAGTGACATGATGGAGGAGTCACAAGGTCTGGGCTTTAATGGCTGACTGCCAGAGCTTCCAGTGTCCGGTGGTCCCTGGAGAGATAGGACTCCAGGAAAGTGTGTGCTAATCTGAACCATGGACATAGCTGCCTGTGAGCGCGCTGATCCCGCTAGGAAAAATACTGTATTTCTTTTTGTTTCTTTTGCTATTTTGCCTGTATGGCTGTGTTTACTTTTCCAGCTTGGTTTAGGCTGCTACAATAAACCAAGCCTTTTCCTAAAGAGACAGTGTTCCAGTTATACCTCTGTGTCCAGCCAAGCCGCTCTACCACACCATGCACTGGAAGTGTCCATGCATGAAGTGCTCTCTTCATTAATTTCTATGGAAGTTCTGAAAATTGACAAGTGAGATGAATATGGCTGATAGCAGAGGGTCCCACATCTGTCAGACATCTATGGAATATATTATTTAAGTGCCATAAATGTCCCAAAAGGAATCAACCAGTTGAAAAGTAGCCCTTTGAAAGAGTCAAACTGTAAAAATGATTTAAAAAAAACAAGCGTTTTGGGGAAATGAAGAAAGGTTCACAATATAAAGGAGATTTTTTTTGAAAATGCCAAATTAAATTACTATGTAAATTTTCATTCTGCAGGCAATGAAATCAAGTCTGCTTGATACAAACCTGTTTTCTTGATGTAGATGCTCCTTTACGATGAAAAGATGCTTGCTAACATCATGTAAATTTGTACTATCATTTTGAGTGTGCTGCCAAATCCAAAGCGCGTGCCAAAGAATTGTGTCTGTTTCAGCTGTTCTTGAACCTAAACTCAATTTGTCTTTGAGATTTGGTTGTTCCTGTAAGACATGAGTAGAAATACCTGAATATCGCTGCCAAGTAAACACGGCGATGCTGTATATTATGTCTTATCACAGAAGAAACTCTGCCTTTTATATATTTCTACAGAAAGCACATATTTCATGTTGAAGGCAATTGTACAATAGTTAAAGAAAGGAACAAAACTATAACCTATTTCTCACATGATCATAGTTTGTTTAAAGGGAACCTGTCACCACAAATAACGCTGTTAAGCTGCAGATATGCGGTTAATCTGCAGGTTAACAGCGTTATTATGCTGCCCGGCGCATGCACGTAGCCGAATGAAGCAGGGAGAAAATGATCTTTAGTCTCCCGACAGCATTCAGCAGTCAGTCATGGGGGGCTGGGCCGCGCCGGTTCAGTCACCGATTTGAGTATACAGAGTGACCGTTGTCACCGCGTCCCCGGGCCTTACAGACAGTTGAGCCCCAATGTAGAGCCAGTGTCAGTAAGTGTTGGAGGCACGGTCACAGCTACCACTCTGTATACTCAGAGAGCTAAATGATCCGGCGCCGCCCGCCCCTATGGGGAGAATAAAGATCATTTTCTTCCAGCTGCATTCAGCTGCGTGCAGGCGCTGGACAGTATAATAGCGCTGTTAATTTGCAGATTCACCGCATATCTGCAGGTTAACATTGTTTCTGGTGACAGATTCCCTTTAAGAGGATTCAGGTATTTTAACATCGATGGCCTACCCTTTGGAAAGGCGATAAGATGTTTCCGGTATTGGCCAGAACTGCTCAGTTGTGAAGCTGCACTGCTCTGCCGATGGAACAGTGACCATAGCTGAGTACTGCACATCTACTCCTTATTGATTTTAATAAGGGGCAGATTGCAGTACCTGGCTATACAGTCAACAGAGCTGCCCTGTGAATTTCTGGTAACTGTGCAGTTCCGGCCACCGCCGACACAAGGAACAGTTGGTCGGCGGGGGTGTCGCAGCTCCGTCAATCAGATATCGATGACCTATCCTAAGGATAGATCTTAAAAGTTAAAGTTACATTACTGCCTATGACCAAGAGATTATGCTGCACTGACACACCATGTCTTAGTTTTTTTGATCCGCTGATGAACCCCAATGACATTCTTGGGGGGAAACACGTGGGGATTTCGGTGTGGAACATGGATTCCCTGGATATAGAGCGTGTCATAGGCATGATTATTAGTCATGCATTTGAAAGTGTGGATCCTGGATGCTAAATAATTATCTGTGCCTTCACTGTTTATTGCTGGATAATGTTTGAAGCGTCTATTTTTCAGCTGTGTTAGAGATTGAATATCCTCTCTCCATTGCTAATTGCATAGGGCGAGTTTTTCTATAAGATATATGTTTATATATTGCTTATAAATTTGTGGATGGTGGCTCAATAATAATATTGGACTGATACTGGCACACATGCAAGGTACTGTTTGTCAGGAAAATATTAAGTATTTCCTATTGCCCTAAAGTACACATACAGAGCTCCTGCGGCCCCACCCCCATTTGGTTTATGCAGTGTAACACGGAGCTTCACAGTGCAGCCACGTATCTGCAAGTAATTGTCTCTGCTTAGTGTACTACTATCCACCCTTCCCCCTTCCTTCCTCCAGCAGCGGGTCACTACCAAGACCAGCTCAGAGTGGATTTTCCTACCTATGATTTAGATTCTCTTTGTCTATTCAAACTCGAATTGTATACCACACATTTATCCTAGAGACAGGGAACAGATATTTTCAGAATCAGCATAATTTAGGCTACACCCAGCAACGTTTTTGCAACCTGTGAGTCATCAGAAACTGAGAAAATAGTTTCTGCCCCCAGTGGCATGCAGATGTGTCATATTTGGTTTCAAAAGAAAGGTAATTTCATAATAGAAAAGATAATACCCCTGTAGTCACTCTGTGCGCTCCCCAGCCTGAGTTATGGGGCCCATCTCGTGCGATCAGCAAGAGAAAAGCATAAAGCTCAGACGCTCCATGGGGAAGTGGTCAGATGCCTGGAGAATCAGCTACACAAAGCTGTGCTGAAGGACCCTTTGCCCTGGGAAGTTTCTCCTCCCCTTTATCAACATGTCAAATCTGTGACTGAGAGTAAGTCTCTAATTTTAATCCCTTTAATTTGTAATTGTTGTACATACTGTATTTTGTCTCCCTTTGTAATATCTTTGAATTTTGTAAACACTGCCTATAATTTTGGAGTAAACTTCTAAATTTACTAGTTTTGTTCTTTTTGCTCTATGATTGAACCGGCACGTACTCAGCTCCAAAACTCACTACCGTTTTGGGTTGGTTCCTGTCCCGATATAAGCTTAGTATCAAAACCAGGAACTGGTGGCAGCAAAGTGTCTTGGTGATACTGGGAACCCTGGAAGTGACGGATCGGAGGTTTATGTATGCATTCCCTGTCAGGGACTGGTGATACACATACCGCCCTCACTGCAGAATGCCCAATAGCCAGTATGCGACAAGGCAGCTGTTACAGTGCTGCGCACCCCCCCAGCCCCGGGATACTTACATCACCCGGCGTGCCGCTGACCGGGCTCCTCCGGGGGTCTCTCCTCAGCTTCCAGCTTGGCGTCGGAGATCTCATCCGCCGGGCACATGCGCCCGGCTGCTAAGGCCACAGCCGTGCGCCTCCTCCAATCTTTATGCTGCCTGATCCAGAAGTACCTCATTCTGGGTGGCGGCAACACGTAATTCAGGCTGCTTCCTGCTAGAGCAAGCGCCTCATTATTACTATTATTATTAGCATCTGTGCTGTCTCAGTGCGGGTGCTTTTCTATGCTCAGGTCCCACAACATGCTTTCCAGTGCTCTGCACTCTCCTGTATTTCAGTGTGCTTCCCAGTGCGTGCTCTGCACTCTTCTGTATCTCAGCATGCTTCCCAGTACGCACTCTGCACTCTCTGTATCTCAACGTGCTTCCCAGTGCACGCTCTGCACTCTCCTGTATCTCAGCGTGCTTCCCAGTGCATGCTCTGCACTTTCCTGTATCTCAGCATGCTTCCCAGTGCATGCTCTGCACTCTCCTGTATCTCGGTGTGCTTCCCAGTGCGTGCTCTGCACTCTCTTGTATCTCAGTGCACTTCCCAGTGTGCGCTCTGTGCTGTCCTGTATCCAGCGTGCTCCCAGTGCGCACTCGGCACTCTCCTAGACCCTACGTGCACCCCAGTTTCTCGTAGCCCTCTGTCTCCTTTGAGCCTGCCTCCTGGTACCAGAAGTTGCGGTAGTTTACCCCCCGGGTCTGCCTCTGATGTTCCCTGTGGTTCCATTAGGTCAGCTCGTTCAGGGTGGGTTGGTATCTTGGCCCATAGGGTCCGCTACAGGAGTCGTAACAGAATAATTAGGCCATGGATCCCGCTGGTGTCTCTGCAGCCGCTCAAAAAGAGTTGGTATATTTGCAGAAGAATCAGAGTCGCATTATGTCCTTCATGAAGTCCATGAATTCCCGATTGTCGGCCTAACAGGCCGCTGACCCAGGGAATGCGACACAGCTTGCTAGTCTCCAGCAGGAGCTTGTTCAGCAGTGTGACACTCAGGCCCCCATATTGAGTTATATGGCCTCTGTGGATGACAGTCTGCTCTCTCTTCAGTCTGTCGCCTCGGCTTTGGCGCAGGCATTGTCCCGTACCCCCAACTCTACTCCTCATCCCCCACCTCGCCTTGGTAAACCGCCTCAATTTAATGGCGATCCCAAGCTCTGCAGGGTTTTTTTTTAATCATTGTCGCCTTCACTCTGAGTTGTTGCCTCAGCAATACCCCACTGATCGGGCTAAGGTGGGGTTTGTGGTTTCACATCTGGAGGGTGAAGCTTTGGCATTGGTAAATCCCTTGTGGGAGCATGATGATCCCATAGTCTCTCAGCTGACAATTTTTTTGGAAACCTTCTGTAGAGTGTTTGATGAACCGGGTTGCCTAGACTCTACCACTGAGTCCCTCTTTAACCTCCGCCAAGGTTCACTTACTGTGGGGCAATACGCCATTCGTTTTCACACTCTGGCCTCAGAGTTGGGTTGGTGGATGGTGCCTTCTGCCGTGGGTTGTCAGGTCGGATTAAGGACAAGCTCGCTGGTCGAGCTACCCCAACCTCTTTCGAGGATTTGATTTCCCTCGCCATGCGAATTGACCTACAATTCCAGGAGCATAATCGTGAAGCGGCTCGAGATAGAAGACGTACTCGCCTGTCTCCAACCATCCACAGGCCACTTAGCCCACATTCTGCAGTGTCTTCTTCCATAGCAGCATCTGAACCGATGCAAGTAGATAGACTCAAAATGGTGGAGCAATGTCATCGTGAGAGACTCACACAAGGCCTATGTATGTACTGTGGCGATGCTTCTCATTTGCTTCATTCCTGTCCATCCAGTGTGGCCGGGAAACTCATCCGCCTGCTTCAAGTAAGAGAGGCCTCCCTAGGTGTATGTGATTCCTCTCTACCCTTAACCCTGACTGTCCAGTTGTCTTTAGGTCTTAAACGCTATTCCAAGGTGGCATATGTGGATTTGGGTATGGCAGGGAACTGCATTAGGCTTGAAGAGGTGGAGAAGTACCAGATCCCAGTTAGGACCCTGGAAAATCATCAGTGGATTGCTTCTGTGGACGGCAGACCTTTACCAGAGGCGGTCATTAAGGCTACCGAAGAATTGGAGTTGCAAATTGGGGCTCTGCATCGGTAGAAGATTGCATTCTATGATCTCTCTGACATGTTCCATGCCCTTCTTCTTGGTCTACCCTGGTTAAGGGCGCATGAGCCAACCCTCGATTGGCGTTCTGGTAACATACTTCATTGGGGTCAGTACTGCCAGGACAGATGCCTGCTGCCAGTTCAACCGGTTGGGACATCACGGCCTCCATCTGTTCCCATTGGGTTACCCTCTGCCTACTGGGCTTTCACGGATGTCTTCAACAAGAAGGAAGCAGAGAGTCTTCCTCAGCATCGGCCATATGATTGCCCAATTGAACTCAATCCTAGTTCAACTCCTTCTAGGGGCAGAATATACCCGCTCTCTCCAGCAGAGACCCAAGCCATGTCGGAATATTTCCAGGAAAATCTGGCCAGGGGCTTTATCCGAAAGTCCTACTCTCCCGCAGGCGCGAGGTTCTTCTTTGTCAAAAAGAAGGACGGCTCTCTCCGACCCTATATTGACTATAGTGGGTTGAATAACATCACGATCAAGAAAAGGTATGCCCTATCTCTAATTCCAGAGCTTTTTGATCGTCTGGGGAGAGCAAGGATCTTCACCAAACTTGACCTTCCTGGTGCCTACAACCTGATCCGTATCCACACCGGGAACGAGTGGAAGACCATGTTTAATACACGGGACGGACATTACGAGTACCTAGTCATGCCCTTCAGCCTCTGCAACGCACCCATGGTATTTCAGGAGTTTGTTGACATTTTTCGAGATCTCCTATATTCCTGCGTTGTAGTTTACTTGGACGATATTCTCGTCTTCTCTCCGGACCTGTCTTCTCATTGACGGGATGTTCACCAGGTGCTGTTATGTTTAAGGGAGAACCGTCTCTATGCCAAGTTCGAGAAATGCGTATTTGAACAAACCTCTTTACCATTTTTGAGATACATTATCTCGGACTTTGGCTTGAAGATGGATCCGGAGAAAGTATCAGCCATCCTCAACTAGCCGCTGCCCCTCGGATTAAAAGCCATCCAACGGTTCTTTGTATTTGCAAGCTATTACAGGCAGTTCATCCCGCATTTTTCCTCGCTATCTAAACCTATCATGGCTCTTGTCCATAAGGAAGCCAACTCCCACGTCTGGTCTCCAGAAGCAAAAGATGCCTTTTTGTCTCTGAAGCAAGCCTTTACAGCCGCCCCTGTGCTTCATAGTCCTGAGACTAACAAGCCGTTCATTCTAGATGTGGACGCCTCCTCCATGGGAGAAGGAGCAGTGCTGCTCCAAAAGTCCTCTATCGGTCGCTTTCTTACCTGCGTTTTTTCTCCAAAGCGTTTTCTTCTACGGAGCGCAATTATTCCATCAGGGACAGAGAGCTATTGGCCATCAAATTGGCTCTTGAGGAATTGCGCTACCTTCTTGAGGGGGCAGTACATCCTTTCATAGTTTTCTCCAACCACAAGAATCTGTCCTACATCCGGTTGGCTCAAAGACTTAGTCCCCAGCAGGCCAGATGGTCCTTGTTTTTTGCCCGCTTCTATTTTGAACTGCACTGGTCAGGCCATAAGAACATCAAGGCTGATACCCTGTCCAGGTCCTTTCAGCCAGCTGATGCCGAGGAATATCCTTCCATACACTACAGTAAAATTCCGTACATCGATTACTACAGGATTATCATGGTGACTCCCCTGGGTCTGGCTAATTTATCCCCGGGGAGGATGTTTGTTGCCAAGGATGACAGAAAGAAGGTGTTACTGTGGGGCCATTGATCCAAGTTTGCCGGTCATGCAGGGATAAAGAAGACTCTCTCTCATATCCCGCCACTATTGGTGGTCCTCTCTATGCCAAGACATCGAGGATTTTATAGCTTCATATCCCTCATGCACTAAGAACAAGATTCCGAGGCATCTTCCCTCTGGTACTCTGCAGCCTCTCCCGGTACCTTCAGCCCCATGGCAACATATCACCATGGATTTCATCACAGATCTCCCTCGATCCTCTGGTTGTACGGCAATCTTGGTGGTCGTGGATCGGTTCTCTAAGATGGCCCACTTTATCCCTCTGCAGGGTTTGCCCTCTGCCTCCGAATTGGCCAAGACTTTTATTGCTCATATCTTCAGGATTCATGGATTCCCACAACACATTGTGTCCGACAGAGGAGTTCAGTTTACTTCCCGGTTTTGGAGAGCTCTCTGCAAGCTTATGAACGTGATTTTTCTTTGGCTTATCACCCCCAGACCAATGATCAGGTGGAACGTACCAACCAGATCTTGACATCGTACCTTCGCCATTTTTCCAATGCTCACCAGGACAATTGGGTCTGTCTTCTTCCTTGAGCCGAATCTGACTATAACAATCATCCTAGTGACTCCTCCAACAAGTCTCCTTTTTTCATTGTCTCGGGACAACATCCTACTATGCCCCTGCCTGTTCCACCAGTCTCGGGTGTGCCAGCAGCTGACTCCTTGTCCGTGGAGTTCTCTAAAATTTGGGAGGAGACAGGATGAAGAGACATGCTGACAAGAGATGTATGGACCCACCTCCGTACCTTCTCGGTGACCAAGTATGGCTGTCTTCCAAGTTTATCCGGCTTAAAATTCCTTCCTACAAGTTGGGTCCTCGATACCTCGGTCCCTTCGATATTTTGGGACGAATCAATGACGTGGCCTACAAGTTGAAGTTGCCTGCCTCGCTCTGTATTCCCAACACCTTGGGGACGTTTCTGAGGTGAGGGATATACACAACATGAAAAAGGTGAGAGGGAAAATCTTGTTTTTGATTGATTGGAAAGGGTTTGGTCCTAAGGAGAGGTCGTGGGAACCTCGGGAGAACATCACTGCACCTCGT
>VIAB01024766.1:28953-41523 GCA_009801035.1 Oophaga pumilio | reverse complement strand
GGATAGTGGTGCTGTATGATGAGTGGGGGGGATGTGTTTGATGAGGGGAGGGGGTGGGGAGATGTCAGAGTTTTTTTATTACCTTAATGTGTGGATATACCAGCAGCCAATCAGGGTGCAGAAACCATCTACAACATCTAGACACAAGGGCTTCTGTCATTGGCTGCCGAAGTCAAATGTCCCTCTCCATATAAAAAGTGGACCTGTTGTTTTTGCGCCATTTTGTCAGTGTAAAAGCGCAGAGAGGATGCTCTTGCTGCTGCAAGTAGTCAGATAGTAAGATAGGAAGTTTATTGTCAACTAGTTCAGCTAGATAGGATTCTGTGTCAAATCAACCTACCAGCATTTATAGAATTTGTAATAATAGTGTGGTGCAGCCAGAATAGTCCACATTTCAGAATCTAAATCTTTAGTGCTAATAGTGTGGTGCAGCCAGCAATCTACATTTGAGAATTCAAATCATTTGTGCTAATAGTCTGGTGCAGCCAGTAGTCCACATTTCAGAATCTAAATCGTTTGTGCTAATAGTGTGGTGCAGCCAGGAGTCCACATTTCAGAATATAAATAGTTTATGCTAATAGTGTGGTCTAGCCAGCAGCCTACATTTCAGAATCTAAATCCTTTCTGCTAATGGTGTGGTCCAGACACCAGGCCACATTTCTGAATCTAAATCCTTTCTGCTAACAGTGTGGTCCAGATGTCAGGTCAAATTTCTGAATCTAAATCCTTTCTGCTAATAGTGTGATCGAGACAACAAGCCACATTTCTGAATCTAAATCCTTTCTGCTAATAGTGTTGTCCAGCCAGGAGTCCACATTTCTGAATGTAAATCCTTTCTGCTAATAGTGTTGTCCAGCCAGGAGTCCACATTTCAGAATCAAAATAGTTTGTGTTAATAGTGTAGTCTTGCCAGGAGTCCACATTTCAGAATCTACATAGTTTGTGCTAATAGTGTGGTCCAGCCAGGAGTCTACATTTCATAATCTAAATCCTTTGTGCAAATTGTGTGGTACAGCCAGCAGTATACATTTCTGCATCTAAATCATTTATACTAATTGTATTGTCCATCCAGGAGTCCACATTTCAGCATCTAAATTCTTCAAGCTAATTTTGTGGTCAAGACATTAGTCCACATTTCAGTATCTAAATCTTTTGTGCTAATTCTGTGATCCAGCCACATTATCTCAGCAAATAAATGCAGATTGTTAATTTACTGACAGGTGACTGACAGGTGTGGGCCTAGGACTGTGAAACAACTGGTTAAAAAAAGGGAAGGTTACATCCAACAAGAGTGGAAAAAAGTGATGTCATGGTGGAAGGGGGAATAGGCTTGGTGTTCGACGTGTACGTGGGGTAGGTAGTAATGTTACTGAAAGCTCTACTGAACAAACACCGGCTCGTCCTATCCAAAGATAAATGACAACTTCTGTTAATGGAAGGGCTACTCGACTTGAGATGAGGGCCAGAAAGAGCATGTGCTACAGTGGATGGCAAGCGCTGCATCAAGTGGCCTCTCCTCCTTATCCTCCACCTTAACATCACACACAGTAGATTCCTCAGAGGTGGCACCCCAATGACTCTTGTTTTCCCCCTTGTCACAACTCTCCAACTGCCCAACTGGCCTAGAGTACAAATAGTATAATTGTGCAGCGTGGATGCATGGGACAGGGCCTTGGACAGGGCTTTGACCAGCATTTGTAGCTTAAACATTGATCATTAACAGGTGGATGAGCGTCAGGTGTATGCCTGGGGCTCTGTGAGCCCTGCCAAATTCAGGCAACACACATAAAGGAGACTTGGAGTTCAAACCTTTCCAAAAATTAGGGGCAGACATCAGGAAATGTAGAAATTTTAGAATGGCACAGCAGCAGTCAGCCATGGGCCATTTATGAGCTGGGCCAGCATTTACAGCTTTGAGTTCAAATTACGAGGTGGGTGAGGACATGGTGTAAGCCTGCTGTGCTGGGAGCCCTGATACCTGATTCAACAGCTCAAACTGCTTTTCTGCTCAGCGAAAATGAGGTGCCATAAATATCTTTGTAGACTACTATTGTTTAAAAAATGTAAGGATAGTAACACAGGTAGTAGACTGAAAGTAAGTGCAGGCCTGCTGGTCTGGGAGCCCTACTGCTACAGGCAACACACATGAAGGAGACCCAACTTGGAGTACAAACATTTCTAAAAATTAGGGGCATACACCTCTAAAGTGGCATCAATTTCCCTAGAGTAGAAATAATATAATGAGGCTCTGACATCCCTTCCACTACATGCAACCCACCAGATGGAGACACAACTTGGAGTCTCCGCGTTTCAAAAAATGTTTAGTAACATCAGCAGCAGTAGCAACAGCAAGCACAGAAGCCACGAGAAAGGTGTCACAGACTGCAATAACACGAGATCAATGCAGCGCACTTAAAATATACCATCGCCTCGTCTGCCCAGTCTGCGATTGGGGTGCAAAAGTCATTGGAGATCCATGCCTAGTTCATCTTGATGAAAGTTAGGCAGTCTACACTTATAGCGGACAGCCGGATGTGCTTATCCATCAGGATTCCACCAGCATCGCTGAAGTCACATTCTGAGAGATCACACCGTTATCACACGTGGCCTTCCCTGCCTCCAGGATCAGTGGTGACAGCCATTGCTCAAACTCAGTCTGGATAGCTGTCCACAACCCTTAAGCTATGTGACTGCGATCTCCAAGGCATATTAATTTAAACACTGCCTGATTGCAGTGAGCCCTGGCTGTGCAATACCGAGTTGGGGGGAATTCTCTCTGCACTGTTGGAACGTGTGTCTCATTAAGGGAGTGGTTGAGGGCACAGCTGGAGGCCCTAGAGGAGTTAGAGAAGTGAGAAGCAGTAATGGAAGATAGATACAAAGGTTTGTCCTGTAAGCCTTGGGAATTCCAATACTTTGTGTATAGTGAAATCTTGGTGCCTAGTGGTTTAGTTCACCATCCCTTGGTGTATAGTGGTTTAGTTCTCCATCTCTTGGTGTGTAGTAGTTTAGTTCTCTGTCCCCAAGCACCATGCAAGTTTCGGGTATTTGAAGACTTGTGGAGCAGACCCTTCTCCGCCTGCCTCACTGCCACCAGATTCACCCAGTGCACAGCCACCGAGATGTAACACCCCTGGTCATGCTTGCTCATCCAGGTGTCAGTGATGAAATGCACCCTGGCAGACATAGATTTTTTCAAGGAATGGGTGATGATGTCTGCGACATGCTGGTGTAGCGCATGTATATCTTTCTTAGAGAAGTAATGGCGACTGGGAAACTGGTACTGGGGGACTGCGATGGCCATCAGCTGTCGGAAAGTGTCTGTATACAACACGTGGAAAGGCAGCATTTCCGTGGACAACAGATTGGAGATGGTGAAGTTCAAACTCTTAGCTTTGGCATGTGTATGAGTAAAAAATCTTTTATGTGAACACAACTGTGGGTCTGAGGGCTGGCTGCTGTGTTGAGAGAGGGTTGAGAAGGAAGAACACTGCTGGACTGTGAATGAGGTGCAGGTTTAGATGCTATGGTGGATTGAGGAAGATCTGATGTTGTTGGTGTCTGAGATCTGTCAAAAACAGAATAAACAAGTGGAGGATCTGCGGCACGAGACCTGTGTGAGAACACTTGCCACTTGCATTTTATTTTAGCTCAGTGAGATTCCTAGACTAATGCATGTTGATCATGCATGTGCCGGTTCATGCATGTAGTAGTGAAATTATTGACATTTTTCCCTGTACTGAGTCTTTTTTTTACAAAGTTGTCAGATAACGTGAGTTGTGTCATCCTTTTCGGTCTCAAAAAAGGCCCAAGTTAATCAACCCTTGCCGCCCATGTGAACTGCAGACAGGCAACCGCTGCTGGCCATAGCCAGAGTTGTGGCAGAGGATGCAGTGCTTGTCGTGGTTGCATCACTCTCTGTTTGTGCAGGAAGCTGCAACTTAACCTCCTCATCTTCCTCCTCCTCCAATTCCTCTGCTGAGCTACTCAGCTGCATGTCTCTGGGGTCATACCAACTAGTATCTACAACCTCATCTTCATTTTCCCTGTTCTCCCATTCCTCACAATGACAGTCACCCTCCTCCTCTTCCTGCCATGACAGTACAGTACAGTCCACATGCACCTCAGGTATCTGATTCTCATCAGGATCACCTCCACCCCCGGGATGTTAACATGTGGTGATATGGGTCTGAATTCATACTTCGTCCGGCCCTGGATCCAACTGAAAAAAATTTGGACATCAGTGCAAATGCTTTCCTCCTATTGAGTCTGTGAATATTTGGAGCAGACCTCTGCTGCCCATGGAAAAGAATGTATGAACAACTCTGCAGACTCGCCCATCTGTGGTTCCCCACAGTCAGTTGGTTCTGTTGGAGAGTTGTGACGCAGGGTGAAACAAGAGTAATTGGGGTGCTACCTCTGAGGACTCTACTGTGTGTGATGCTCAGGTGAAGGAAGAGGAGAGGCCACTTGATGCAGTGCTTGCCATCCACTGGAGCACATGCGCTTTCTGGCCTTGATCTACAAGGCGTTGATGAGGGAGTCCTGCAAGCTCGCTGCCTCGGGGTAACACTGGACTCTGATCTATCCTTCAAAACACATATTCATGCCATTTTCACTTCCTGCCGACTACAACTCAAAAATATTTCCCGAATCCGCACATTGTGGCCTCCCTTCTAACAGTCTCGCACCCCTCCAATCTATCTTAAACTCAGCTGCCCGACTAATCCACCTATCCACAGCTATTTCCTGGCATCTCTTCTCTGTCTATCCCTTCACTGGCTTCCCATTACCCAGAGACTCCAGTTCAAAACACTAACCATGGCATACCGTACAAAGCCATCCACAAGCCATCCCCTCTACTCTGGAACTCTCTACCTCAACATATAAGACTCTCGCCTTACCATGAAAACCTTCAAAAAGAACCACCTCTTCTGACAAGTCTACAACCTACAGTAATCATCATTCCATCATACCACTGCACGACCAGCTCTACCCTCACCTACTGTATCCTCACCCACCCCTTGTAGACCGTGAGCCCTCACGGGCAGGGTCCTCTCTTCTCCTGTACCAGTCGGTGACTTGTATTGTTTAAGATTATTGTACTTGTTTTTATTATGTATACCCCACCTCACATGTAAAACACTATGGAATAAATAGCACTATAACAATAAATAATAATACCGCAGTGTGGCTGCCAAAGAAAGGGAGTAGAGTAGCCCGTCCAGTAACAGAAGTTGTCAGAGTGCTGCGCAGTTATACTATTTCTACTCTGGGGAAATTCATGCCAGTTTAGTGATGTGTGGTAATAATTTTTTGAAATGTGGAGACTCCAAGTTGGGTCTCCATTTTGTGGATTGTCTGTAGTGGAAGGGGTGTCAGAGCCCCAATATACTATTTGTACCCTGGGGAAATAGATGCCACTTTAGTCGTGTCTGCCCCTAATTTTTGGAATGTTTGGACTCCAAGTTGGGTTTCCTTCATGTGTGTTGCATGTAGCAGTAGGGCTCCTACACCGGCAGGCCTGCAGTTACTTTCAGTCAACTACCTGTGTTACTATCCTTAACTTTTTCTACTAATAGTTGTCTACAAAACTGATGTTTGTGCCACCTAAGTGTGGCTGAGCAGAAAAGTAGGCTTACACAGGTCCCTCACCACCTCTTAATTTAATTTGAATTTAAGTTCAAATCTGTAAATGCTGGCACAGACCCCATCTCATGCATGGCCTATGCCTGACTGCTGCTGTGCCAATTTAAAAATTCTACTGCGGGTCAATTGATGCCACTTTTCCTGATGTCTGCTCCTAATTTTTGGAAATGTTTGGACTCCAATTTGGGTCTCCTTCATGTGTGTTGCCTGAATTTGGCAGGGATTTCAGAGCACCAGGCCTACACCCGTCATTCATCCACCTGTTACTGATCAATGTTTCAGTGAGAAATGCTGGTCCAAGCCCTGTCCCATGCATCCATGCTGCACAATTATACTATTTTTACACTGGGTCAATTGATGCCACTTTTCCTGGTTTCTGCCTCTAATTTGATCTGTTTTTGCAGCTTTTGGCTCCCCCCGAAGGTGTTGTTTATGAGTATGGTTTTGCCTCCCATTGAATTCAATCTGATATGTTCCACGAACATGCCTACACCTGTTACTCATCCACCTGTTACTGATTAATGTTTAAGCTAGAAATGCAGGTCCAATCCCTGTCCAAGGCCCTGTACCATGCATCCATGCTGCGCAATTATACTATTTGTACTATAGGGCAATTGATGCCACTTTTCCAGGTGTCTGCCCCTAATTTGAGCTATTTTGCAGCTCCCCCCCCTCACCCGAAGGTGTTGTATATGCGTTTGGTTTTGCCTCCCATTGAATTCAATGGGGTTTGGATATGTTCGGCGAACATGAAAGGTTGGTTCATCTCTAGTTACAGCTTCTTTACAATATAATTGACACAAGACCTACCTGATAAGTTGCCGACCCCTGGCTGATGTCAGGGCATGCTTGGTTCTCTCACAACAGTAGACAGACCAAGGTCAGGGCATGCATGGTTGCTCTAACAACAGTACAGTACTCAGGGTAAGGTCAGGGCATGTGGGTTCTTGCATAACAATAGACCGGCTAAGGTCAGGTCCAGATATCTGCTGCATTTATATTTCTCATTATTTTTAATCTGTCAGACTTTCACATACGTATGATGGCTAATAACTACGTGACAATAATGATGTGTTATAGAACAACTATCCCGGATATTGTATTTATTCATTGTGTACATTTATGTATGAGTTAGCAGAACACTGTAATGCTTGATATGGTTTATTTATTCCCTCCACATCGCCTCCTCATGACTAATGTAATACCCCAGCTAATTCTGCGGAATTTCAGTGTGTATGCGGGGCACACCTGCAGCGCCATACACGACCAGCAGGAAACCGACTTACACTATTAAGAATCTTTTCAAGTTCAGACAATGCTGCTGAGATGAGAAGATGTCCATTTTCAAAGCTGCATTCATAACCATTGATTTCGCTCGGCTTTAATAGAAATTGAAATCATTGTAAATAATAGAATCCATTTTATCTAGATAATATGCTGAAAACATCTGACCTCCAGAAATTAGAGAGATGGAACTGACAAACAGCTTGGAAAGAGATTAATGTATGTATGAGGCACATATCCTCCAATACTGATACTCAAAAATGAAATGCAAGTATATAGTGACCCTGGAGCCAGGAACGGATACAGACAGAAGAGGGCCCTGTGCCAGAACAGTATATGGCCACGTGCAGTCCAATAGCTCATCCTAATGCACAATTCCACCTGCTTCGGATGTACAAGTGGACCCCTTACCTCTTGGGCCCCTGTGCAACTGCCTCATTCCAGTCTCTTTACCTAGAATAATCTATCCTGTTCTTAAATTATAGCCCCTAAATATTACCGCCGCAGTGTCCCCAAAATAATTCTGCAGTAATTCACTGCCTTAAAATACTGTATTAATATGGTAGTAAACCAATTGGCAAATAAGCAATATTCTGATAGAAATTAAATGAGCAAATCTTTTTGTGGTGAATAGAATTCTGTACATTTTTTTTTTAAATTGATTTGCCAGAATCCAAATCTTTTTGTTCTGTGATATTCTTAATGGTTGCCATTTTAATGGATTCTAATCAGACATGAAAGAGTTTTAAAAAACAAGAAAATTATATTCACTCCAGCCCTCACCTGCAGACTAGTCCTCAAGATGTCTTGAAATGCGTTGCCCTGGATCATCATGCCAAAAAACGAAATCTGGCTAAAGACCACCTATTAGAGTGCGGCTGTACAGGTGATGGCCAGGGAGAGGTGCTACATATATTTGGGCTAATAAACCACTATTTTTTCTAAGAAGGAGTGTTGTCTTCATCTTTTTTAAACTATTATTATTATTATACATTTTTATAGCGCCATGTATTCACTATATATAGATACATATATATACATATATATATATAGTACAAAAAAAAGAACTCCTTCTTAGAAAAATAGTGGTTTATTAGCCCATATGGGCTCCTGTGACATTTTGATTCAAGGTGTAAGAAAGGCTAGTTATTTTTTCAATAAAATAGTTTTTAGTGTGTAAAAGAGCCAAAACATAAAAAAAAGTTATAAAAGAGTGTCGTTATAATCATACTGATCAGAAAAATAAAGCTGCCTTATCAATTTTACCACACGCGGACTGGCATAAACCCTCCAAAAAAAATACAATTCCTTAATTGTTGGCGTTTGTTCATTCTGCCTCACCAAAATCGGAATAGAAAGCGATCCAGAAATGTCTGCTTGAAAATGGTACCAATAAAAATGTCAACTCGTGCCGCAAAAAACAAGCTTTCAAATGACTCTGTTGGCCGATATATATGGAAAAATTATAGCTTTCAAAATATGGGGATTCAAAAACTAGTTTTTGAAAAAAAAAGCATATTTTAGTGTGTGACAGCTGCCAAACATAAAGAAAACAACATAAATCTGGTATCATTGTAATCGCACCGACCCGAAGAATAAAGTTGTCTAATCATGTATATCACATGAGGAACAGTGTAAAAAATGAATAAAGCCAATTATTCACCTGCTGTTGATTTGTTCATTGTGCCTCCCAAAGATTGCAGTAAGGCTCGGCTCACATTTATCCTGCGCTCTACGCTGAGCGCTTACACCGGGGTTTCTGTGTAAATCTCTGAAATACATGATTCAGACAGAACCTCAAGTGGTAGATTCCCTATAATGAGGCAGATGGAGGCAATATGGATACCGTCTGACCTGTGATCTATTGGTATCCGTTTAGGCGTGCATAAAAGTGCAGTCAGCCACACAGTTTTCTGCACTTCTGAAAAGAAGGACAACGCTGAACAGAGGCCAGACGGAATCCAGACTAATCAACACAATGAACTTGTCACTACAATGGGAGTGTGCAATTTTCACTCAGCAATATCTACTGCTGCACAACACTTAGGCTGGTTTCACATTTGCGCCTGTGCGCGCAGCATTTGATCCACATAGATCCTCATACGTCATGCGTACATATCTTTAACATGGTGAACGCATACGTCGTTTCGCGGTGTCCGGCGACCGCAACATGTTGCATTTTTTGAAGCATCAAAAATCCGTCTGCGCATGCGGATGAGTGCGTCAAAAAAACATATTACTGTCTATGGGAATGCATTGGTACACAAACACATGTGCATGGATGAATTCGATGCGCATGCGGACTTCAGACTGCGCATGTCCAGGAACTGATTACAGCACCTGGAAATATTGAACGCATGCACATAAACAACGCAAACGCAACATTTTTTTGGCGTCATGTGTAAGCTGATGCGGATTAAAAAAAGCTGTGTTAGCATGCAGATGATACCCTGCGCACACAAACGCTAATGTGAACCTAGCCTAACTATAATTTCTTTATTTATTATGGTTTGCTTATATAGGGCTATCTTATTGCGTAGCACTTTGTATACATTATCATCATTGTCCCCAATGGGGCTCACAATCTAAATTCCCTATCAGTATGTCTTTGAAGTGTGGGAGGAAACCCATGCAAACATGAGAACATACAAACTCCTTGCAGTTGTCCTTGGTAGGATTTGAACCCAGGCTCCCAGCGCTGCAATGCTAACCACTGAGCCACCATGCTGCTCCATGCATGTGTTATAGCTGTGAAAAAATCTATAGAACACGTATAATAGTAACAGACATCTGAATGAGCCCTTATGTTAAACTATATGACTCATTTAGAAATAAAGGGGCCGGGGGGCCCTCAAAGTCACATTTGGCGAGCCACTGAACTTAGGGATGTGTGCTTCATGCCGATGAGCCATATTTTTCTTGAAAGTAGCCATATAATGACTTCCAGGTAGCTCCCTAAAGAGATTTATTCCATGGTGAAAAACCACTAGCCTGCTTCCAAAAAAATTGCCAAGTCCAGTTCTATGGTGAGAAAAGAAAACATAGAAAATGTGTTTGCATCATTCTACTAGATTAGAAAATACGAATGTATCAGGATTCTTAATTTTAATAAAGAGAATGAAATTTAAAGTTTGAAATACATTTATTTCCCAAAAAGCTTGTTTCTGCCAAATACAGTATAGACAATCCATATGAAGAGACTAAACATATCTCTGCAGAAATAGGAAATATTTTCCAAGTTACTTGAGAGATGAGGCCATCTAGTGGTCAGGTAGAGTAATACTCTTACATTTGCTGGTATTTGGAAGGGAATGTTTTGGGAAAATGATTTATGTATAACAGTCAAATTTTTTTTTACAATATTAAGCTACATTCACACATCCATTTCCATTTTTACATCCATTAAAAAATTATCCACATTACTCTCATGTTTTACCCGTTTTGTTTCAGTTTTACATGTTTTTTTTCTCATCCATTTTTAAAAACTGAAAGACACAGACTGAACTTTTTTTCATTGATTCTAAATTGTTCAAATAAAAAGTTATGAAAAATGGATGGAAAACTGATACAGCATGGATGACTTTTGATTCAGACAGTTTTGATGAATCATCATAAACTTGTATGTCCGAGTCTGAACCACATGTGCAAAAATAGATGAGGATAGGACGTTATCTGTGTTTAATGGAACAGAACACACATACTTCCATTAAACCGATGTGCCATCCATTTTAAAAACTGACCACACATTGATGACAAAAATAGGGTGTGTGAATGTAGCCTTATACTAATAAAAAGTCTAGATTAACAGAATTATTTTGAGATACCACTTTAAGTTTTGTTTTCTTTTTGGCTCTATAGCCATATGTCAATATTCAATGTAGAGGCCAAAAAAATAGAAAGTAATTAAATAGGTACTTCCCATATTCTTAGTACCGACTTGCATTACAAAGTTAAAGGGTCATTCATGCTGCAGAGTGAATATTTAAAAAATGAACCCCCAAAAAGAAAACTGCATGAATCTCCAATTACCCCTAAAAAATAATAAAAAAAATTTCAATGTAGAAAATGAATGTAGATATGAACTCAAAAATGGTGACATTAAAATGTTGTGCCCAAACTACAAACAACAAACCTTCATAAATCTACACTGACAGGAAAAAAAAGTTATAACACTTTCTTCACAACATAATGGCATCATAGAGGCCAAAGTAGGTATGCAGTGGGTTCAAATGGCCATCTAGAACAGGCTTGTCAAGTTACCTGCTGTTCTTCAGAGTCACTCTCCTCCCAACCCCCATGGAGTCCCACATATCCGCTTTCTTCCTACTTCTTAATTTTCACACAAAGGGGAGAGCACAACACTATTGACACATGTAACTTACAAACTAGGGAGACACATACCTGAACCTGACAGGTCTCTGTTAAGACTAGGTAAAGCCCTTCTCTTGCAGATGTTGGCACACTAAGGTAATGGTGCTCCCGCTCGGCAGTGGCTTACCCAGAAAAGTGAAGGCAAAGAAGTCTATCACCAGCAGGAAACACAAGAGAGAAGGTTTTAAAGTTGCACCCGAAAAGTGATAGGACAGACAAACAGAGTAAATGAAGAACACCTATGTTAAGCTAGAATAGCAGAACCCAAACGCTTAGAGAAAAGGTGTGTCTCCTGCAGCTCGACAAAAAGAGAAGCCGAACACAAACTAAAGGGATCAAATCCAGGAGCATGATAATTGAGTTCATCCACAGCTGTGATTACAATGAAAAATAAAAGTGAGTGTGAACTTGGTCAAGCTATTTGAACTTTACATGAGTTTTTATTTTTGGAGAGATCTGTAGGACGGTAGTGGAACGGATCTCTTGCTCCAGTCTGGATCATGGAAGTGGCCCATGTGCACGATTCCCATTTAAACTTTCAGGAAAGGGTTGGATGTATAAGTGTTGGTTTTGAAAGCATCAGAGCAGGAGGTTCTGTGTATGCCTTTCTGTGTGAGACTGAACACAGACCAGAGCCAGAAACTAAAGCAAAGCCGTAGCCGGACCCACAAATTATTCAGTGATACAATCGCCCACGGCAATGGGCTGATACAGATTGATGTGGATGTTCTGGCTGCAAACCGGATGATAAAGTTCGGATTTATTTTCGTAAGATGGTAAAGACATTTAAGCTGAACTTTCTTGAGTCATTGCCTTATAGCTGCACAGGCGTGAAAGTCGCTGCTGTAATGACACACCGCGTGTGTCACTGGGAATAAGCCAAGGGGTGCTATGAGGGCCGCAGACCTGCACGTAAAGAGTGGAGAGACCGAGGCGCAGTGTGCACAGGACCTGAGCACAGGACCTGAACCTAGATGGTCACGTGATCACAGGGGGCAGAGCTATCATGCGTGAGGACAGAGAGCCAGCCGAGATATGCAGGATACAGGGCATAAAACACTAACGTAGTCAAAAGGTGAGCCGAGGGTCAGAAGTCAGACGGGAGCGAGGTAACCAGGGGCAAGATGAAAGAATAATCATAGACAAGCCAATGGGTCAGAATATCAGGAAGGACAGAGCGGTACCGAGCAGAAAACAGATGCAGAAGTCAGGGGAAAAACCCGGTCATACACAGCAAAGCTCACACACACAGAGGCACAACGATTA
>VIAB01024763.1:17236-30245 GCA_009801035.1 Oophaga pumilio | reverse complement strand
ATGTTTCTAAAGGGAATCGAGAGCCTGATTTTCTTTTTAAGAGATCTATAATTATTAGGGAATAGGGATCAAATGCAAGATAGGAGTTGCTTTGACATGTCTCCTTTTTTAAATTAGAACTCATGAAGGCTTTGGGCCTTAAGAAAAAAAACCACATAAAATAAATGCAGTCACTCTATAGAGAATATACAGGGTGGTCCAACAGTAGGTGGACAGAAAATAATAACATACATACACATACTGTCCACCTACTTTTGGATCACCCTGCATATATTAGCTGTTGCATTACAATAATTTTTATTAAGTCTGCTCAGTAAATTATTGTTAGTGATAATTTATGGACTGTGGTAATTTTTGAATCATATTTTTCCATGGATAGAAATATAATTGCGTCAAAATGAGATCTGTACCCCCGATATTTGCATAAATTGAATATAGGGGTTATTATAGACCATTGCTGGGAATATATAGAATTCAAAAGCAGGTGATACAAAATAATCCAATTTATGAATATGCCAGAGTATCTCTCAGTCTGCAATTTTGCTTACACTACGGTTAGGGGAGCTCTTACAGCATACCATGTCTAAAGACAATTTTATTTGCAGATGAATAAAAAGTGAAAAAAAATAATTCATAACCAATACAATTAGTAAATGGTAACAATTATCTTGTTATATTTTTTTTCATGTAAGTTCTGTGATAGTTCTGAGTGGCAATCTTTCTCCTTGTGGTGAGTGTCGAGCTGGCGTAAGGAGACTTATAGGCCATGCTCCTTTTGGAATTTAGATATATAAATAACTCCATTAGAGAGAAATGTGTCACCTTTTGGACGTAGCAATACTAAAAGTCAATTGAGATTCTTTAGCAAGTCTTGCCATATATGACCTAGGATAAGAAGACAAACAAAATAATCCATTTGCAGACATAGGTTTCAGAGATTTTACCCCTAATAAGTGCAAAACAGGGGGTCTGATTTGACTGGGTGAGAGAACTCTGACAGGGAAAATAAGGGGTAACAATTCTCCTTGTTGAGCGTGCCAAGCTGGCATAACACAGGTCTACAAAAACATTTTTTATTTCAGTTGTCAAGGTTTTTTGGATGGATTTAGTGTATTTTAGAGAGTGAAATGAAAAAAATCCCATTACTTTTGATGAATTGGTTCTAGTTTTTGATATACCGTAATTCACCTATGAAAATTATGCATTCCCCCAATGCACCTTGCGTGTGATTGTTCTGCCCATCTGAGTACAGGGCAGTATGTTTTGTACTGTGTGCTGGTTTGTTTGTTATAGCACCATCCAGTGGTGGCTGAATTTATAGCCTGTGCCTTTAACAAGCAGATAGAGTATTGCATTGTGGGATTGAAGCAAGGTATGCTGGGAAGAAGAAGCTCAATTTTCTTCCATGTACTTCAGGGAATACACGTGTTCATGTGCTCTCCTGTAACCTCTCCAACTTGAGTTTGCTATCCTGGTAAAGCATATCTGGTAAGATCAATATCTTCTCTAGCAATGCAGTGTTTAGGAGGTTATTAACTGTATAGCAGCCAGTGCATAGGAGATGTTATTAGAATCCTGGGTAAAGTTTGCATCATACTGTATACTTTCCTGTTAATTGTAAAGTGTCAGCTGTGTGCCCAATGCTTATCTATGTCATTTGTATTTTTATAGTTTTACCGCGCATGTTCTATACTGTTCACCAATAAACAAGTTAGACTGCAGAGGACAGTCTGCTTATTTGGAGTACGGAATCGTGGTTTAGGCTAGATTGCACACCGTGTCAACGTGTATGAAGCCAGAACAGTGATAACAAATGCAATAGCTTTTAGTCTTTTGGCCTGTCTTTTGACTCTTTAACAGTGTCTTAGGTAATGAAATATCCCATATAAGTATTTATTATTTCAATTTGTAGGGTTACAATACTATTAAAGTGACTTTTAGAAATCAGAACTCTACTGTAATTAATTAAATAACTAATAAATATCTCAGAAACTAGTGCCAATCCGGCAAAACTGAAGTCATATTTTTAATCAGCACCATAAACGTAATTTTAAACCATTGAAACATCGTTAGTACCAAAATCACTGTATACCACTGTAATCGTTCTGTAAATTTAAAAAAATATAATGCTTCACACATAAGCAAAATTTACTCAAAATGGAATTAAAGACTGTTATATTACACATTAAATTATATTGGCACTTACCTAATTTTAGTTGAAACTATTGTTCAGAATAGACAGACTTGATTCAGGAAGACACAAAGAATGAGATGCAAGTAAATTGTTTAAAAAGGAGAAAAAGTTTGTTGAAATCCACTACACCTGAGAGGAGATACAAGATTTAGTCCGCACATTTTAGTTGTCTGAATGGTACGGTACAGAAGACTTAAGGGGGACTTTGGATATCTTGAGCCTGGAGAAGTGAACGGGAGGACTATGACAAAGGAATGTCATTCAGATTTCGAGACAGAAGGCATTGGAGAATGTATTTGATGATTGTCCTACAGGGTTTCCATTGCAAGACGCTCCTAATGTACTTAGTCATCTGCGTGATATATTCCAACAATCGTCATGTATACTGATGAATTTAATGTGACATGTTTAGGTAACTAAACCTGAAATTTTTGTAATTGGTGCAATCTGCAATTTTCTTTGATATTTCAATATTTTGTAATCTGTAAAAGGCTTTTGATAGTTTTTTTTGTTTTGCTTATATAGTACCGTAAAACTATAAAACAAAACAATAAAAAGATAAAAACTGATGTTTCATTTTTTTCAGAGAGTAAGAAGTACTGTAATATCCAAAATTCATTTAAGCACCTACTTTATACACGTATTTAATAACATTAGAATGAGCACACGATTGGGTTTAAAATTCTCATGAGAGTCTTGGTGTTGGGCTAATGTCACACGTTCAGTATTTGGTCAATATTTTATCTCAGTATTTATAATCAGGGGAAAAGTGTAATAGAAACACGTCACCACTTCTGCATATTGACCCACTCCTGGTTTCGGCTTACAAATACTGATGTGAAATACTGACCAAATACTGAAAGTGTGACCGCAGCCTAAATATAAGAATTTTTTTTGTGGTGTTGATTGGAAGGCACAGTTTTAGTAATTTACAGGTGCTTATGTAAAAGTCACCATAACCACACTATACTCACGATGGTACCTTACATGTTTTAGACTTGGTGTCACCTGTACATATCCTTGTCAATCAGGGTTTTACTTAAGGATCTTTGTAAAAAAGAAAAAAATGTACACACAAGCGTCACTTCCTATTTTGCGGGAGAGTTACTGGTGGCAATCGCTGTATTAGTGTACATTTTCCATGTGATTGAAAAAGATAGGAGGAGATGACATGCACCATAAAAAAAGACAACTTCTTCTTTCCGAGACAGTGATAGCACACACAGAAGTAGAAGACTGTCTTGTGTCTTAGCATGGTGGGAAGCTATAGAAACTGTGAAATATTTTCAGGTATGTATTATGTTGCTTTTTTGGTTTATGCATATCTCATCTGTAATCGTATCCCATACGTAGTGCATCTTGAGACACTGGAAGCGTGGATGTGCTTTTTCTTTTAATATATGGGGCATGATGTAAAGTTGCTGTCTGACAAAACCTCGTACATGGCACGTGTACATTTTTAACTGTAAATTGCTTCAGATGTGTATCCTGCTAAGTATGAAAGAGATGCTGGTAATTTAGAACTTGCAACGATTTAGTACCAAGATCAGAACACAACTTACAAATATATATAGAGGAATTTTAAAGATTTATTTAAAAGGGGTTTACAGGATTTTTTTTTACTTCCTAGGCAGCTGCCCATAGGATGAAATAACAAAGAGAGCATTACTTACCTTCTTCTGCTTCATCACTGGCTCTGCTCTGCTACCACCAATCTTTGTTAACAGGTGTAGAGGTGATGTCACTTCAACAGCTCCGTGGTCAATCACCGGCCCAGCAGCTCGCGCTGTCTACGTCACCAGAGCCGATAAGCCTAGAGCTTGGATGCGGGACTGGTGAAATGACATCACTGCTGCAGCCTGTCAATAACGACCGGCGGCTGATTTAAAGAGCTGGTATTAGAGAAGTGGAAGGTAAGTAAAGCTTCATATGATATTTTTATCCTTTAGGAATCTAGGAAATGAAAAGAAAATTCTGGAAAACCCCTTAAAAACATTCTGCACTGATTATTACCATTGAGTCACAGGGTTTTTTCATGAGTTATAAATACCACTTTTTAAATGCTACCAGGGTAAAGTTTCCTGCTATTTATATTAATAGTAGTATTCTTTGTAAGAACTTGCATCTCACACCTGGCGATCTTCTGTTGTCACTGGCTAAGCTACATGTGCCCAGTTTGCGACCCTGAACTTTTTATTTTATTGCATCCATTTAAAGTGAAAATATAATTCAAAATATAATACATGATTGTTCCTGATCTACAAGGTTGTCATTTGGGTACCTCCTTTCATGACAATGCTATTCCTTAATGGCAGTGGTCTGTTCCTGCCAAACTGCAAAATCTGTTCACGAATGATTTGAAGAACATGAAAAAGATTTCAAGGTGTTTATCCAGCCTGCAGATTTCCAAAATCTCAATAAAACAGACCAACTGTGGGATTCTGCTGTAAAAATAAGTATAATCCTTGGAGGCCCAACCTCTTAAAGGATCTGCTGCCAAATACCAATAAAACATCTTCTGAGGTCTTTAGGAGTCAAAGCATCAATGGTTCAAAACTGTTGGTGGCAGGAGGAGGACCCACACAATATTGGACAAGTGGACTAAATGTTATAGTTGATCATGTATAAAGGGGTTGTACTGATGACATTTTCTAGCCTGTAAATGATCCTTAGTGCCTCTTATCTGGTTTTAAAGTGGTTGTACAGGATTAGACAAATATGGATTCTTTCTTTGAGGAACAGTGCCCATCTGCCCACTAGTTGCATCTGGTATTGTGTTTAGCTCTATTAAAGGGGTACCTCTTTCAGGAAAGTGGACCCAAAATTATTTAAAATACCTAGAGTAACAAACAGCGAAGGTACTCAAATTCCTTAGGTTCAGCTGTGGCTTCCTGCTGCTGCTCACGTCTTGGTGTCTTGGCTGCAGTAGTGACATAATGTCAATAGCTTGCATCACTGCATTAGCCAATCGCATGTGATGTCTTCCATGACAAAGCAGCAGAACTTAGTGATTGAATACAACGGTGATGCACCATGTCAACATGACATAACGTCTGCAGCTCAAAACAAGGAGACCGGATCAACAGTGGGGAATTGGCATTCGACCTGGTGAGGGGGGTACCTGCACTGATTGCTATTTTATGTATATTAGAACATTTGGGGTACGCTTACCTCAAACTGGATAATCCTTTTAAAGCAAATTGAGCTGTGGACAGACATGGCACTATTTGTTTATATTTTTCATCTTTAAATTTTTGTGTCATTTACAACCTCATCAAAGGCAATGTTCGTGCAATAGGAATAATATTAACTCTAAAGCCTCATGTAAACATTTTTTTTTCTGAAATATGAAAGGAAATTGTTGCTTAATGCTCTTTCGGTCTTTCTACATGTCCTTATAACCTCATTCCCTCATGAGCACTGACCACAGTGACGCATCACAGTGCTACATCAAAGCAATGGGGGTGGCATAAGCAGAGTTTAGAATGGAGCGCTGAAGAACATGTTGAAAATGGGACCCCAGATAATTTACATTAATTTACTGGACAACCCCTACTTAACTGCTAAAATGCCCAACAAAAATAAAAGAAAAATACTCCCCTCCCATTCCAGCACCATTCTAGTGATGTCTTCCATTATGAGTATGAATGCACAAACCACAGAAACAGCTCACCTGTACTGCTACAACTACAAGGCTGGTACTGAACATCAATGTCTTCCATGTACACTAGCAACCCCCTCTTTTGGTCACCCAGTTTCCTTAAAAAGCAATGATAAAAGGTCCAAAACGATAGATGAAAGGATCAGCAGCACTTATAAAATCTTCAGCTTTAATTAATGTTTCAACAGAAATGTAATGCACACAAGAGAAAAGATATCCCCTGAATTACTGCCATTTCACATGTTGATTTCACTCTTCTTCAAATGCAGTGAATCCAGTTCTGGGCTATAACATAAATCCAGGATTATTGCAATATATTTTAAAATAGAAATCTTTAATATATCATTAGATTTACTGACAATATCTTAAAATGTCATTTACTCCCAATACTTACATTTAAATAAAAAAAATCTCAGGAAAGATGTCCACTGGTTTGAACAAACCATCAAATAGTTCATGGCACAAACAGTGTTATACAATTAGAAGCCTGTCAGACCCCATAAATTAGCGTATCACAGATGTCAAGCATTTGGATTGACACCTGATGAATTCTCGTTGGGATTGTGGCCTATATGGTAGTGATGTGGATCTTGTCTGATTGTCCAAAATGGATTAGAAGACAGCAAAAGTAACTTGTTTGCAAAATTAAAGAGAAGTCATGGATGCTGCTAAGTGGACCCCTTTACTTCATCAGCTGGGATGACTACACTGATAGCATATTGCCCTCAATTCATCAAAGCTTTTAAGACAAAAAACTGTCACTCAACATGCGCCTGCACAAAAAAATGTTGCCGCATTTGGCATTTTCTTGCCATTTTATCCCAGCTCCGACAAAGTCAGCGGAGCTGGAGCAAGACGGGGTATGACAGGGCTTGGAGACTCATCAAATTCATGATGAGTGATTGCATTCCTTGCGCCACAAATTTTGCTTCAGTCCCTGACTGGATTATGATTTGTAGGAAAGTGCACCACACTTCGCACCTCGCTTTATTCATTAATTGGGGTGTGCTTCTATATGAATCTAGTGCTTTGCTTTCCACGCCACCCTCTCATTAGAAATGGCGTAAAAAATTACAGTCATGATGAATTGGGGCGATTGTCTCTATTCGGCCGGGGTCAGACATGCGAGAAACTCACACAAGTCTTGCATGTCAATACCCGGCACTGCCGCCGACACTCGGACCTGAGCGTGCAGCAGCAATTACGTTTTCTGTAAGTCTTCACAAGGTTGGCACACACTGTTGGTGGTATGTTGGACCATTCCTCCATGCAAATCTCCTTTAGAGCAGTGATGTTTTGGGCCTGTTGCTGGGCAACACGGACTTTCAACTCCCTCTAAAGGTTTTCTATGGGGTTGAGATCTGGAGACTGGCTAGGCAACTCCAGAACATTGATATGCTTCCTATGAAGTCACTCCTTCGTTGCCCTGGCTGTGTGCTTGGGATCATTATCATGCTGAAATACCCATCCACATTTCATATTCAATGCCCTTGCTGATGGAAGGAGGTTTGTACTCAAAATCTCACGATACATGGCCCCATTCATTCTTTCATGTACACAGATCAGTCGTCCTGGTGCCTATGCAGAGAAACAGCCCCAAACATGATGTTGCCACTCCATTCTTCCTTGCAGATTCTCTCCAGTTCCATCTGGTTGGACGGTGAACGTTGGTGGACAGCGATTTTCAGGTCTCTCCAGAGATGCTCAATTGGGTTGAAGTCAGGGCTCTGGCTTGGCCAGTCAAGGATGGTCACAGAGTTGTTCTAAAGCCACTCCTTTGTTATTTTAGCTGTGTGCTAAGGGTCATTGTCTTTTTGGAAGGTGAACCTTCAGCCAAGTCTGAGGTCCAGAGCACTCTGGAAGAGGTTTTCATCCAAGATATCTCTGTACATGGCTGCATTCATGTTTCCTTGAATTGCAACCAGTCGTCCTATCTCTGCAGCTGAAAAACACCCCCATAGCATGATGCTGACACCACCATGTTTCATGGTTGGGATTGTATTGGGCAGGTGATGAGCAGTGCCTGGTTTTCTCCACGCATACTGCTTAGAATTATCACCAAAAAGTTCTATCTTTGTCTCATCAGACCAGAGAATCTTACTTCTCATAGTCTTGGAGTCCTTCACGTGTTTTTTAGCAAACTCTATGCGGGCTTTCATATTTCTTGCACTAAGGAGAGGCTTTCGTCGGGCCACTCTGCCATAAAGTTGGACTGGTGGAGGGCTGCAGTGATAGTTGACTTTGTGGAACTTTCTCCCATCATCCTACTGCATCTGTGGAACTCAGCCACCGTGATATTGGGTTTGTTCTTTACCTCTCTCACCAAGACTCTTCTCCCACGATTGCTCAGTTTGGCTGGACGGCCAGGTCTAGGAAGACTTCTGGTGATCCCAAACTTCTTCCATTTAAGGATTAAAACAAAAGCAGAGCCCTCCTGGCTTAATGGAAAACATAACAGACAAAGTTCAACAGAGTCCTTTCTCTGCAGGTGAAACCGGCAAACGCCTGTCACTGTCCTCTGCTCCTCCTGGAGCCAAGTGGAAGTACTTCATCTCCCAACACACCACACGACTGTCTCTCATGTCCAGGCATTTAACAATCGTGACATCACCACATGTCCTGATAGTACACATGCCGGTGTCGGCTCTGCAAGAGAGGATATAGTGAGCACCGACCCTCCCATTCAATGGGTGCTCACATAAAACCAGCCAATTGGAACTTTAAAATTAACCCATTCAGCACTTAGCAAGTAGGAGGCAAAAACTGACTATAGTATGCGCAATGACATGCAGATCCCTTCATACACTGTGCCATTGACTCTATCACAATCTATGTATATATATATATATATATACACACACATCAACATTCAAAATGGCAAGACTAAGAAGGAAAACTCAAGGAGTCATGGAAAACACAGGATAGCTGGACATGTTAATAATATGTAAATGATGGAGAAATGGAAACAACATTTTCAGAACATCTTGATTTATTCAGTATGATTACCATGTGCAGAAACACATGTATCTACATTCCTTGGCTGCTATCCATGAGATTATTAATGTTTGTCTGATTAATTTTCTGCCACATTGAATGTACTTGGGCATACAAGTCATCAAGATCTGCTGCTGGCAGCACTCTTTCCAATTGCTGATCAATGATATTCCAGATGTCCTCAATGGGAGACTAGTCTGAAGATGCTGCAGGTCATGGTGGCACATTTAGGCCATGCAGGCCGCTTACAGTAGCAGAATCCTGGCATTGATAGATTGAGAAAAAGCTCCAGTGGCACACTACAAGTATTGTACGTGTGTCATATTTTAATCAGGCATGTACCTGATGCAGAAATAAGGGGAGCTACACAGTCCCTTTAATGTACATTGACTCCTGATGTACATCCTTTTTTCAACTACAGCTAGGCCAAAATGCCATAAAAGAATTGGTGGCAAAATTGCTTCATCTTTTGGCACAATCCCAATGAAATTTGACTTCGTGTGAACTGATGTTATACAAAAATGAAAAAAAAACAAGCAATGAAAACAGAATTTCTGTTTTGCTTATTTGGTTTTCTTTAATAGAACTGCAACAATCAAAAAAGTAAATATAGAAGCTCACATTTTACCAATAAAAACAAAACAAGCCTTCGATCACATTTGTCAGCAGAAAAAAAAATTATGGGTTTTTGAAAAATTATTTTGCAAAACTACAAGCACATAAAAAACTGCAAAAAAAAACCTCCTAAGCTAAAACTAAAGTTTATATATCTCTGGAGGAAATGATGAGGAAAAAAAAGTTCCACGTCACAAAGGCCAAAACTGTCTGTGGTACCAATGGGTTAAAGGATTATTCTCATCATCTCATCATAAATGGTTAAAAATGGAAGGTTCATGTAAAAACAAGCATATTTGCAATTTACTAATTAAAAAATTATCTCCTTTCTCCAGAATGGTAGAATTTTTAATTTTATTGTTTACTGCTTGGTGTCTGGATTATCAGCTACTACTGCACCATCATTAGTGGCAGGTCTTCTAGGCAAGTAACAGTGTTTACAATCTCTTTCCAATTAAGCTTGTAAACTTTGCTGTGAAGTAGCCAAATCAATGGATCAAGCCAACTTCAGTGCCCCTGTGCTCCTCCGATGCTGCAAAGGCAAAGATGTCACTGTTTGCAGCATCAGAGAGCTCACAGTTTGTGGCAGTGGGAACACACCACTACTTAGCAAGCAAAAAGCCACAAGACAAAGTTGTAAAAACTCCTTTAAGGGTAAAGGAAGCTAGCCATTTATCCAGAAACTAATGGACTAGTCTTAGGTATAGAATTCAATTTGAAATTAAACAAGGTGTTCTTTTTCTACCTAGGTCTCCTATATGGGATTTTCCTGCTGCTTATCCTATCAGTTAATTGCAATGGTGATATCCTTAATCAGACCAAAGCAATGTTACGTGAAATGCAACATGAAGCAAGGGAACTCTTTAATGAATCCGTATGTATCATGTACAAGTATCATTTACTTCCAGTGCTTTCATCAGACTGAATTTCTACTGTGTCTGTTGCATGTCTCAACATGCATAAAAAAGCTTAGCTCTATAACAGCTTTAGTTTAAAGCAAAACTGTCAGCAGGAATTTGCTAAGTAAACTACAGACAGTGTCAGGTTGGCGCCATTATATTGATTAAAATGATACCTGTGGTGAAGAAATCCGTCTTTTGGTTCTTGTGTAGTTTTCAGCTAATGATATGGCCGTGCTCTGGGGAGGGACTGTAGGCAGAGTCTTATCTTCCTGCTCTAAAGCCCTTTTACACTAAGCGAGATCGCTAGTGAGATCGCTGAAACGTCACCGATTTTGTGACGTAGCAGCGACCTAGCCAGTGATCTCGCTTAGTGTGACATTCAGCGACGATCAGCCCCCCTGCTGGGTGTCACTGATTGTCGCTGAATGTCCTGGACCATTTTTTGATCGCTGGTCTCCCGCTGACCAGCGCGCATCGCTGCGTGTGACAGGCGGGAGACCAGCGATAAGCAAGTGGGAGCTGGTGGCCAATGTAAACATCGGGTTTCCATGCGCTGGGCGGTGCATGGAAACCCGATGTGTACGTTAGATATCAGCGCGCTGTTGCAGGGGAGCTGGTAACCAAGGTACACAGCGGGTTTCTAAGCACCGCGCGGTGCCTAGAAACCCGATGTGTACCTTGGTTACCAGCTCCCTGCACAAGCGCGCTGGTATCTAAGGTACACAGCGGGTAACTAAGCGACGTGCGTCGCTTGTTACCGGCATAGTCGCTGTCCTGATCATGTAGCGACACACCAGCGATCCTGACAAGTGCATATCGTTGTCGGGATCGCTGGTGAGTCGCTATACGTAACGGGACCCTAAGCCAAAGAAACCAAGAAGAGACCTACCCACAGGCCGCCCCGAAGCACAAACAGTCTGTCTCTATGATGAGGAATATGTTTGTGCTTCAGGGCAGCCTGTGGGCAAGTCTCTTCTTGGTTTCTCTGGCTTAGAGCAGGAAGATAAGACTTTGCCTACAGTCCCACACCAGAGCACGGGCATCTTATTAACGGAAAACTTCTAACACTGATTACACAAGAATCACAAGATGGATTTCTTCACCCCAGGTATAATTTTAATCAGTATAACACTGTCAACCTGACAATGCCTGTAGTAACTTAGCAAAATCCTGCTGACAGATTAGCTTTAAGCAGCAACGGACCACCCATCTACCTTGTAACAGATGCACTGTAGCATTCTGATGAATATCTGTAGAGCATGGACTGGTTGGGTCCACTTGGGGATTGAAACAAATTTTTTTAAGAGAATATCAGAAGGTGAACATCAATAAATAAATGTTATGTACAAATTTAACAATATGTGTAAAAGAGAATAGAAAACAATTCTGGCTTTTAAAATACATAATGCAGTAAGTGGCTTGATATTTTTTATGTTATTAGTACATTTTGAAAGTATATTTAAAAAAAAAAATTGTTGTTGGAATGAACCCATTTGATTTAAGGCTAATGCTCAGTATAATTACAGTAACATTTGATGTAGGATATAATATGATATAATTAGTAAATATATTTATATTTCAGTTCGAAGAGCATGAAATTCCTGAAAATGACTGTAAAAAATCCTACCCAAATGATACCATTGTGAATATGAAAAATCCACTGCAAAGATTAAATGAAAGCCTAAATTTCTTCAGCAAAGCCTTTGAGCTGCTTTTTGAAAGAGAAAAAGATGAGTACATGCATGCGAAGCAGCTAAAAGTAGCAAGTAAGAAGTGTGAAGCTTTGGAATCCAATCTGTTAAGACTTATAATTGAGAAGAAAGTTTCCTTGCAAGAAATGCTTGATGAACAAATGAGTAAAATGCTGCAGACTAAATTTAAGCTTCCCAACAGAAAAAAACATTATTATAGAAAGTCTGAATGCTGTCGACTAATAAATGTTTACATAGATTTCCTGGAAGTTGTTCATAAAATAGTTTTGAAAATTCCAGCTGAATCAAAATGACTTTTTTCCTCCCCTTAAGTCTGGCAGACCTAGACTTTGTTGGATTTTGTTCATTTACTCGTATTACACGGGATGATATAAAGATAAACCACCAACCAACTAAATCAAATCTCCAGCAACTTTTGCAAAGATATGACGTTGGCGTGATTCCAAGCCACTGGTTTTGTAATATCCCTTTCTACCGGCATATGTTTGAGAAATATATATTTGCACATTTATACAAAGAACTCTCTGAAGATTGCAACCACAAAGTTCTGTGCAATAGGCTACATTATTCCGTATAGTCAAGGGGCTACTCAATGAGTTAATGACCAATAAGGGTCTGTTTAACCCAGTGTGCACAACTGCAAGTAGAGATCAAGTAACTAGTAACACACACATTCATCTTTATGAGAACTTACATTGAGGCGCATATAATGCTAACACTATTAACAAGCACAATATTCACATGGGCAGTCATCAAGCACAAAAGGTAGGGCAGCGAACCCCTTGCAAAACCAAAATCACATGCTTGCTTTCATTTTCTCATTTATGTCGTTTTGCTACACATAAACCATGAGATTTAATAGCTAACCACTATTACTTTTACTTAATTATTTAATGCTTTAAGCTGAAATAGTTAAAGGGTTTGTCCAAGC
>VIAB01024756.1:21152-31631 GCA_009801035.1 Oophaga pumilio | reverse complement strand
CACTGCCATTCTTCATTGTAGACATCACTGAGCCATTGCCATGCTTTACTGTAGGCATCACTGAGCTACCGCCATGCTTCATTGTAAGTATTACCATGCTACTGCCATGCTTCACTGTAGGCATTACTGAGCCACCACTAGGGATAAGCAAACTCGAACTGTAAATTAAAAATAGGAGGGACACCCCATCAATTTTAACCACAGGAAACAACAAATAATTCCAGGGGATTTTTTCTACTTGGCAATTAAAATCCATTTTAATACATCATCTTTAAAAAATATTCCACTTAGCAGAAATCCTTGTTATTCACAGGGGGATCAGGAAAAAAAGGGCACACTGCTGCTTTATGCGTGAAGACAACGCGTTTTGACCTTCTGTGGCTATTGTATCATGGGTGTGCCTCTCCCATTTCAACTCCGTGCGGCTTCCTGGCTGTTAATGGATCTCATAAAGATGACAGACTGGGTGAGCTGTCTCTGACTTTTATTGTTTGGTTGCATCATTTTTTAAGGGTCCCCTCATTTTTAATAACCAGCAAAGGCAAAACAGACAGTTGGGGGCTAATATTATGATATAAATTGGCTAGGTAGGTCCATAGATATTGGTCCTTTTCCAGCATTGTAAGACCAGCTCACAAGTGTCTGCTTTCCTTGGCTGTCTATTAGCAATAAGGGGGACACCAAGTCTTTTTTTCATTTATTTATTAGCAAGTACGGTAACCTAAACATGCAAGTCACTGCTCCACTCCTCCACTTGGACCTCTGCTTCCTGGTTCAAGATTATTCTTTTTTATTTATTTTTATTAAGTTGTTTTAAGTCATTTTCCTATCCACATTTGTTTGCAGGGCAATTCTCCTGCTTTTACTCCCCATTTTTTCCACTTTTTTCAGCCCCCTAGCTCTTACAACGACCATTTAACAGCCATTTTGCAGCACCAAAGTTTGGGTCCCCATTAACTTATATGAAGTTTGGGCCCAGGGTCAAGTTCAGATCAAGTTCTGGTACCCAAATCAAAACTTTGGACTAAAGTTCGGCTGAACTCAAGGAACCCGAATTTCCTCTGGTCCGTTCATCCCAACCCACCAGCATTCTTCAGAGTAGTCATGGCTGAGCCACCACCATGCTTCACTGTAGTCATCACTGAGCCACCTTCCTGCTTCTCTCTAGGTAGGGAGTTCTTTCAACTATATGCTTTATTCTTTCTCCTACAAACAAACTGCTGATTCATAGACCAAAAAAACTCCAGTTTTATTTCATCACTTCCCAGAACAGAATCCCAAAATTTCTGTGACTTATTTTGAGTAAATTGGAACTCTTTTGTGCTTTTGGGTCAGTAGATGTGAAATCTTGAAGTTTTTGATCATCGAGACCTTCAGCATTCAGTATATGCCTAACTGCAAAAACTGAAGCCACAGTGCTTGTTGCCACCAAAATTTTCTGCACATCTTTAGTCAGTCGGATGTTTTTCACTACCTGACTTTTCTCTTAACTTTTTGAACCACTCTCTTGACTAATTGTCATATTTCTAACATGAAAACAAACATTACAGTCATCAAACCCATAGTCAGACTTGATAGAACTACCAAAACCTTTTCTTATTGCATTAGGTATGCTTGAAACAACACCTGATTTATACAGAAAATGTGTGTACTGAGGGATTCTATTCAGGGGGCTGAATGATTGGAGACTGCCATAGTCAGTAAAAGTGGAATTTTCTGATGTATTTTGAGAAACCACTTATTATATTAGTTGTGTTGGGCTATTTACATTGTTCATGTTGGTTTGTTTTATGGCAAACAGCACAAAGTTTGTAAATGTTGCTAATAAACCTCAGTTGCTATACAGTAAAGATTGAATAATTTTGACTACAATTGTATATAGCCATTGTACTGCATTGTTTCCTGGTATAATACTAATTTGGCACTCATAACTCATAGCATGCAGCCTCACAGTCACAAAAGGGGAGGAGAGAAACTATAGATGTACCTGGTTTCTTATTCAATTAATTAATCTGAGTATGCAGTGTTTGTCAAAGTTTATGAGCAATTTACCCAACAATAGAATCTGTAAGATATGTAACATAATGGGAAAATTAGGGTCATCAAACCCCTGACCAGACTTCAAAATGACTTCAAACCTCAGACCACAACACAGTAAATTTTAGACCTTAGGTCAAAACCCTAAATAAATACAAACCTCAGACAAGAGCTCAAAATTTATTCAGACCCCAAAAGCTATTCAAACTACATCCTAATTAACATTACACACTAGACCAGATCCCTTGACATAAAACAGACATAATAAAGACCCCAGAACAAACACCCAAAATTAATTCAAATCCCAAATCCAACCACTAAATAAATAAATACAGACCCCAGACCAGTCCCAAAAATTAGTCAGATCCCAAATATAATCTCTAAATAAATATGGAGTGCCCCCAAGGGCCGTGTGGTACTCGGACCCAGGTTGGGCAGTTCTTAAATGGGAAGTGTCACAGCAGCAGTGACCCAGTCCGTGGCCCTGGGCGTCCAATAAAAATGAAAATGATGGAAATGATGTAAAAATAAAAGTTATAGGGGATAGGGGAATAGTTTGTGACGCCATCCGTGGTATTCGGCTATATAAGATGCAGTTCAATTCCACTGGTGCAGCAAAGTTGTTACGGCTCTCCACGGGTAGAGCTAAGCCCCAGGGCAGTTATGGTGTTAAAGATGATGGTGGTGGTTGTGGTGCAGGGCAGATGGTGCAGTAAATAATTCTGAGGACACAGCAGGGTACAGTCTTTTCAGTTTACTCACAGTTCTTGGTTACAATCCCCAGCCGAGGTGCTGTGTCTTCCAGGTAGATGGTCCAGACAGCTCTCAGATAAATTGGGGTACACCGTGTCAGAACCACCCTTCAGATATTCCTTTCCTGGCCATCTCCCTGCACTGGCTCCCTCCTCTCCTGCCCTGCGCCTTCACACACAGTGTCCCAAGCCAGCAGCCTTGGATCTTGTCGGGCGACGTTCTCTAGGTACCCTTGGTCCTATCTGGCTGCCTTTTCTGCGAATGTGTGCGGATGTGACTGTAGTACATGCTGTTCCCACAGCCTCCGGTTAGCTAGCTGAGTCATTAGTTTATCCACTAGACTGGGGCCAGTCCCCTTACTGCGAATACAGCGTAGATGCCGGCCCCACGGGTGGATTCCTCACTTTCCGTGTCCCTAGGACCCCTTCTTCCTCTCTCTCACAGAAGCTTCTTCCTCTCTCTCTCTCTTTCTTTCTTAAGCTTCTCTTTCTGTCGTTTCTGTCCTTCTCTCTCTACTGTCCTATGGTCCAGGGACAAGCTCCGCTCTGCTCAAGTCCCCAGCACCAATTGCCACTACTCTCCTCTCCTCACACTAACTGAAACTGTCTGTGGTCTCTCAGACCACTCATTAAGCTCCACCCCTTCTCTACTTTCTCCACCCACACCATCTACGTAGCACCTCCCGTGCCCTGAGAGATCTGGTGTTGAGGTGCAGTACCACTGTGGCGACTGGACCTCAGGGGCACCACAAATACAGTCCCCGGATTAAACCTGTAAAAACCATTCCCTAAACTAATAAAAATCTCATACTCACTAAACTAATATTACCCAAACCCCATAAATAATTCAGACTTCAGACCAGACCCAAAATTTATTTCAAACGCGAGACAAGGCCTAAATTATTTATGCAACCAATGCAACCAAATCCCTGAAGAAACACAGACCCAGGACCAGACATCCATAAATAAATACAGACCGCCCAAAAAAGTTAGTCAAGAAATAAGTTAGACAAATAAGTGGTCAAGAAACCAGTATTATTATTATTATTATTTATTTATATATCGCCATTAATTCCATTGTGCTGTACATGAGAAGGGGTTACATACAAAGTTATAGATATCGTTTACAGTAAACAAGTTTACAATGACAGACTGGTACAGAGAGGAGAGGAGCCTGTCCTTGCGGACTAACATTCTACGCTACCAGTATGGCAGCACCCAGACAGGAAAGGACTCAGGAGCAAGAAACCATAAAGATGCTGTCATTATTATTTGACTGATTTATGTAAGAATTTCATATCTATTAAGTAATTCCTAGAGATAAGTCAATCGATTAGAGCAGAGGTCTCAAACTGCATTCCTCAAGGGCCGCAAACCCGTCATGGTTTCAGGATTTCCTTGTATTGCACAGGTGATAATTTAATCACCTGCACAGATAATGATTCCAGCGCCTAGTGCAACGCTAAGGAAATCTTGAAAACACACACGGTTTGTGGCCCTCGAGGAATGCAGTTTGAGGCCCCTGGATTAGGGGGATATCAAATTCACATCAATTTCAAATTCATAACTTTTCAATTTGTTTTTGGCCAATTCAGCAAAATGGCGAACGACTGTAATTTTGTTAAATGTTAACACCTTTATCCCCTCAAGCCTTTTTGCTCCTTCATGACCAGGCCAAATTTTACAATTATTACAAGTGTCACTTTATGAGGTAATAACACAGGGACGCTTCATTGCATCCCACTGATTCTGAGATCGTTTTTAGTAACATATTGTACTTCATGTTAGTGGTAAAATTTCTTTGATATAAATTGCATTTATTTACGAAAAAAATGGAACTTTGGTGACAATTTTATAAAATTTGCAATTTTCAAACATTTATTTTTTTGTGCCCTTAAACTAGAGAGCTATGTCACACAAAATAGTAAACAAATAACATTTCCCACATGTCCACTTTCATAAGCACAATTTTTGAAACACAATTTTTTTATTAGGACGTTATAAGGGTTAAAAATTGACCAGCGATTTAAAATCATTTTTTTAGGGACATTACATTTGAAGTGACTTTGAGAGGGCTATATGACAGAAAATACCCAAAAGTGACAATATTCTAAAAACTGCACCCCTCAAGGTCCTCAAAACCACATTCAATAAGTTTATTAACCCTTCAGATGATTAACAGGAATATTTTGGATGTGGAAGGAAAAAATGAACAGTTAGCTTTTTTCCACAAAAACTTTAATTTAGACCTTTTTTTATTTTAACAAGGGTAACAGGAAAAAAATAGACTCTTAAATTTGTTGTGCAATTTCTCCTGAGCATGCCGATTCCCCGCATTGGGGGTAAAACTACTGTTTCGGTGCATGGCAAGGCTCAGAAGGGAAGATGCGCCATTTGACTTTTGAACTCAAAATTTGCTGGAATAATTAGCGGACACCATCACACATTTGAAGAGCCCCTGATGTGCCTAAACAGTGGAAACCCCCCACAAATGACATCATTTTGGAAACTAGACCCTCAGGGAACTTATCTAGATGTGTGGTCTCAGAAGTTTATAACATTGAGCCATGAAAATAAAAAAAAATAAAAAAATTTTCCCCAAAAATGTATTTCATGGCCAAATTTTGCATTTACATAAGGGTAACAGGAGAAAATGCGCCATATAATTTGTTGTGCAATGTTTCCTGAGTATGTCGATACCCAACCCCAAGGTGCTTCACAAAAGTTTATAACGTAGAGCCGTGAAAATAAAAAAATCACATTTTTCCCACTAAAATTTTCTTTTAGTTCCATTTTTTTTATTTTCACAAGGAACTAGGAGAAAATAGGCCCTAAAATTTATTGTGCAATTTCTCCTGAGTAAATTCCCTTTATTTGGTTAAAAACTACTGTTTGGGTGCACGGCATGGCTCAGAAAGGAAGAAGTGACATTTTGGAACGCAGATTTTGATGGAATGGTCTTCAGGTGTCATGTCGCATTTGGAAAGCCAATGATGTGGCTAAATAGTGGAAACAAGTGACCCAAATTTGAAAACTAGACCCCTCAAGGAATGTATCTAGATTTGTGGTGAGCACTTTGAACCCCCAGGTGCTTCACAAAAGTTTATAAAGTAAAGCCAAGGAAAAAAAATAACATTTTTGTTGTGCAATGTCTCCTTAGTACGCAGATACCACATATGTGAGGGCAAACAAATGTTTGGGCGTATGACAGGGCTCAGAAGATAAGGAGTGACGTGTTTGAACACAAACTTTGGTGGAATGGTCTGCCTATGTCTTATCGCGTTTGCAGAGCCCCTGCTGTGCCTAAACAGTGGAACACCCACACAAGTGACTCTGCTTTGGAAACTAGACCCCTCAAGGATTGTATTTAGATGTGTGATGAGCACCTGTAACCCCCCAGGTGCTTCACAGAAGTTCACAAAGTTGGTCTGTGGAAATGAAAAATATATTTTTCGCCCAAAAATGTTGTTTTAACCCAATTTTTTTCATTTACACAAAGATAGTAGGAGAATGAACTCAAAAAATTGTTGTGCAATTTCTCCAGAGGATGCTGATACCCCGTATGTGGTCAAAATATATGTTTAAGGCACAGTGCACAACTCAGAAGTGAAGAAGCACCATATTGGAGTTTAGATTTTGCTGGACTCCTGGAGAGCAGATTTTGCTACAATAGTTTGCAGCCTCCATACACAGAGCCCCTAAGTGCTAGAAGAGGAAAATCCCTTCTCGTGACCCCATTTTGGAAATTATATACCTTTGGGATTTTATCTACAGGTGTAGTGACAATTTTGACTCCATGGGTATTTTCCAGAAAGAAGCAGCAGTGGATGTTGATGAGGGATCCATTTACTATAATGAGGCACCAGAATTACTCTAGACTCAGTGTCACCTCTGTTCAGCAGTGTCCTTTTTTTCACAAGTGCACAAAACTGTGGCTGACAGCACTTTTATGTACACCTAAAAATACATTCACCGCTGGATCAGACAGGCCAAACAGCGTCCACAGTACCTCCATCTGCCTCAGTACAGGGAATCTTCCGCCTGGGGTTCTGTCTGAATCATGTATTTCAGAGATTTACACTGAAACTACCATGCAAGCGCTCAGCACTTTGCTCAGGATACATGTGAGTCACACCTTACTGCGATCTTTGGGAGGCAGAATAAACAAATCAATAGCAGGTGAAGAATTGGTTTTATTTATTTTTAGACCAGTCCTCATGCAGTATAAGTGATTAGGCGACTTTATTGTTTGGGTTGGTGTGATTACAGAGATACCAGATTTATATCATTTTTTATGTTTGGCTGCTGTTACACAAAAGACACTTTTTTTTTTGCAAAAACAAGATTTTGCATCGTCATATTTTGAGAACTATAATGTTTCCATATTTTGGCCAACACAGTCATGTGACTGCCTGTTTTTTTCTGGACGAGCTTATGTTTTTTTTGTTACCACTTTCTGGCACATTGCATTGTTTGATCGCTTTCTATTCAAATTTTTGGGAGGCAAAATGAACAAACACCAGCAATTCAGGAAATGTTTTTTGGGGGTTTTATGCCATTCCACGTGTGGTAAAATTGATAAGGCAGCTTTATTCTTTGGGTCAGTACAATTACAGTGATGCCACATTTGTTTTTTTGTGTGTTTTGGCGCTTTTATGCAATGAAAACTATTTTATAGAAAAAATAATCATTTTTGCATCACTATATTCTAAAAGCTGTAACTTTTTTATTTTTCTGCTGCTTTAGCTGTGTGGTGGCTTGTTTTTTCCAGGACAAGATGACATATTCAGCGATACCATTTTTATTTTTTTTCATCTTTTTGATCGCGTTGTATTCCACTTTTTGTTTGGTGATATGATGAAAAAGCATAATTTTTCAACTCTTTTTTAGTTTTTTTTATGGTGTTCACTGAAGGGGTTAACTGGTGGGACAGTTTTATAGGTTGGGTCGTGCCAGACGGGGCAATACCAAAAAAGGGTTCCTTTTTTTTCATAAAACTATTTATTTCTGGATGTAATATATATTAAAAAAAATTATTATTAATATTTTGTGATTTTAACAATTTTTTTACAACTTTTTTAACTTTTTTACTAAGCACCTCCATGGGACTTTCACTTTGCATGATCGAATAAACTTGTTAGCTCCTAGTGACCCGGATGTTGTCATGAAGACTTCATGTCACCATGGCAACAATCGTGCCCCGCGATGATGAGGGGGGTGTCGATCAGAGTGCAGAGGGCCTCTCTCCCTCTGCATACCTGCTAAATGTTGCAATCGCTAGCCATCGCAGAATTTAGGCTGTTAAAGGGGGGCTAAAATTCTGGGAACGGTGCGTACACTGCTCCTGCACTGAGTGCCGAGTGTCACCTGCCAGAATCAGCTGACACCCGGCAGCGATAGCATGCACACAAAATCGTCATGACGTATCCATAGGTTGATAAGTAGCAGCCAACCTGGACATATGGATACGTCCAAGGTTGTAAAGTAGTTAAAGGGCTGGGAAGGGGCTAAAAAATTAAAATTCTAATACTCACCTCTCCTGAGTCTTTAAGTATCCCTGCATGAAACTCCTTTTGTTCTTCTGGTTCGCTTTTAGGTGCTCCCGTTCTTCCTACTTTACAGTGGTCTTCAAAGCCTCCAAGGTGGACCAGACCTTGCAACATCTTGAAGACTGAAGTGGATCGGAGGCACCAAGAAGAGGATCGGAGGCACCTAGAAGAGGACCGGAAGAACCTAGAAGAGGGCCGGAGAATTTTGGCATATTCGATATCTTTAGTTATTACACTACTGTGATCTGCTGTTTACAATCTGTATCTTTTGTTACTTCACGCTTTTTATCACTTTATACTACATTGCCATGCTCCTCTGCCTTCACATGTGACACAGAATGCAAACTTTCATCCTACGCAAGGGCCTTTAGGTTATGCTGTTCCTTTGTGAAACCTGAAGCCGGCAAAACCCTTAAACTGTATAGCTTCAGAGTCCATTCACATCATAAAAGGCTTTACAAGCATATCATGTTAGCTTGTATATGGCCTTTATTACAACGTCCATGTTGTATCATGCTCCATTGAAAATAAATAGGCTTATGGGATATTAGTCTCAATGACTCTTAAGCGCCAAAGCATTCAAAATCCATATTTGTGAATAGCATCTTGGCAATATCTGTTTATTCTTGCTTAGTACTTGGCACTTGCTTTCCAAAGGGCCCGGTATCGTCAGAGAACGAGTTATTTAGTCAACGAGCAGCGGTTTACAACTGTCAATCTCGAAGGCATGTCTATTTGCTTTAATCATTGGGGTTGTATATTTGGAGCAATTTCTGAAGGAATAAAAGTACCTTTGGCTCTTATCATCTTTCATTAAAGAATCCATTAAGACATTCAAGCCCCATAGTCAAGGCTCAGGGGATTACTTTAAGTGTTTTTTTTCGGAAACAAGGAAGAATTCTTTTCTCTTTTCAGTAATACTGTGTGATTCTTCCTAAACTATAATCTGGAGGAGGAGGAGATGCTGCTTTAGGTTTGAGCTTTTTATTTGCATATTTCTTACAACGATGAAGCTCGATCACTTGTTTCCTATCTTGTATGTTGAGGAACCCGTTTCTGTTAGTGTAAATCATTAAATCAGGCGTGAAAATGGCTTCCACTTAATTGCCTATAAATAGAGCGCTCGCTGTTCCTCTTTAATCTGCGAGTCTACGGGGACATAAATACAAATGCAATAAATACATAAAATTTAAATAAACATAAAAGAGATAAAATTAAATTAACATCATGGAAGATAAATTTTTCAAACTTAATAACTGGGTAAAACGTAAAGAGGGAGTATGGGAGATGCATTGTGATTTAAAGGGCAATTCAACTCAGATATGATTAAGAGATGTATTTAATTAACAACCATGAAAAAATGGCGTATTGTATCACACTATGATTATTTTAATGGACATTCTATCCACCGCAGGGGCGCTAGCAAGATTGGAGCAAATCAAAGTTCATTAAAATGGTCCACAGTAAAAAAAAAATTAAAATGAAAAAAAATTAAAAAAGGCAACTTTAGCATTCCTATTTTGGAATCCTCCCTTTCCATCACACCTCCAGTATCTGTGCATTCATCCAATGATGTTGCTATCAGTGCTGATGATAGCAATAGTAGGATTGGAAGGACAACATTTGGAAAAGTTCACCAGGCTGGACTATGGGCACCGGTCCATCCTATGTGGAAAGTGGCTTGGAGCAGAGAACAGCATCTATGCACATGCTAACACCGGAGAATATTTTTAAATTTAGAAATCAGGAGCTTCTTGTATCTAGTAGATCCACAACCAACGATATTATGTGTTATTGCTTTTTGCAACCTAATCACATGCAATTTAGCATTTTAAAAGATTTTCTAAAAAACAAAAAATTCTGGGGTGGAAAGCTGTGAAAGTCTGTAATTGATTTAATTAGATAATTTGACTTTTTACCTGTTCCAAAATATGGTCATTGTGGCCACTAATCCCCTAACTTTCTCCAAACTTTTCATATTGTTGTGCAGCGCTCATGCTACATATCTGTGTCATTTGAGTATGGATTCTGTCTGCAGAGGGCGCTGGCAGAAGCATAGTGGAACCCAGGAGTGTGCGGAACCCCAAGAGAATGCAAGACCCCAGGAGCATGCAGCACCTCAGGAGTGTGGGGACCCATGG
>VIAB01024754.1:0-13883 GCA_009801035.1 Oophaga pumilio | reverse complement strand
TGAAAGTGGGCCAATGCAAAAGTTTGGGCATCCTGTATGGTGTCATCTTTAAATTTAGGCCTCTTAGAGATCATTTCATCTTTCATGTTCACAATAATAGTAATTTTGACCAGCCATTCTCAGGCTGAGCATACCTGGACCACGCTATTGTGAGCAAGTTTGTCTATGTGGGAAACCTGCTACTTTCTCCTTCCTCCAAGGTAAAGTCCACTTCTTCCCTCTGTAATACACTTTGTTCCACTTCAAAGATGTCCTGTAGATGAACACTTCTTTGGCAGTATCACTAAAGGTAATGCAACCATTGGGCTAATTAAACCATTTACCAATGCCCCTTTTTTTGCTTCTCACAGTCCCACCTTCATCTTGAAACATCAATAGGTGGTACATTTTTCCATCTGGGCAGGGTTGGGCATTCTTCTTTCTCTCTTCCACTGAGGATCCATTTTCTCGTATTTTCTCACCAAAACTACTCTCATTCAAGCACCACTTAGGGATCCAAGTATACTCTAAATCAGTCCTAGCCAGAGCACCTGTATTAAGTCTCATGTTCATTGTTAGCATATCCAGTCAGGCTGGGGTGGCCCCTGTAATGTCATCTGGTGCATCAGTAAATGCCTTTTTTATTTTAAAGGGATTGTCCATTACTCAGACAACCCCTTCTCAATCTGTATGTTTCCCACTTTTAAAATACGAACACATACTCATCTCCGGTGTGGGCGCCATTTCGGCAGCATTGGCACTGTCTCTTCTGCCGATCACGTAACAGTGTCATATCACACAAACCCTGTGGCAAGTCAGCGGCTGCTTCACTCTCCCCACCTTTGGACAAATAGCTTATATCCAGTGGAAGTAAGCGCTGCGTCTCTCTCTCTTCCTCCACATGTACAGTATGTGATACATACTAAGGAGGGCAGAGTGCAGTGGCTGCTGATTGGCCGCAGGCTATGTGTGATATCACACTGTTACGCGATCACTGAGAGAGCCAATGCCGACACTGCTGGAATGGCGTCAAAGATGAGTTATAAATCATCCATCCCCTCAGCTTTTAGCGCAGGATTCCCAATCTCAGCTCTCTGCTCATCCTGTCTAGCCTAGCAGTGAGCTTGCTCAAATGTCCTGGTATCTTTATGTATAAATACAGTAATACTGTAACAGTGTACACTTCATAACAAACCACTGATGGATGAGAGTGTTATAGCAGAACTTGTTCTCAGCAGCACATCGACAAGTGAAAACTGCAGAACTGCTGCTGATAACATGTTACTGTATGGGGACAGATTGATCTACTAGTGATTGTTCTGTCTCCATTATTCTTCCTCAGCCGGAGTAAAGAGGCTGGCAAACAAGCGTCGAACGACTTCAGTATTGTCAATCACGCTCATTGAACGCCCTGAACTCAGCGCATGTAAATACAACTGAAATGCTCCTGTGTGATGATGCAATATGGCAAAGGCAGCTCCATGTGCACATGCAAGTACAAGAATCCCCAACGTGTGTTTTGTGTGTTGATACTGCGCTTTCTGAAGAAAGCTAGGGGGATTCTTGTACTTACACGCGCACTTGGGTGCATGGATATATTACTTTAAAACTTTCCCTCTGACTTACCTAGCTTCCAATACTCACCTGCACTGTTGGTACCCCTTTCGTGCTAATTACCAATTGTTTGTCTATTTATCTTCCTTAACCCCTGCGAGAATTTTAATGTGTGTCTTTTGTACCAATAAAATGTATCTTTTTAATTGTTAAACATTCTAGTTTTCTCTCTTTTTAATTCTGGTCCTCTAAGAAGCCTGTCAGTAAGCATATTTTGGCTTAAATATGCATCTAAAGGGACATATTAGGCTGTAGACTGATTACCAATGGTATTGATATAATCTTGAGTTTCATTATTCATCTTTAACCCCTTAACCCCAGAGGTATTTTCATTTTTGCATTTTCGTTTTTCGCTCCCCTTCTTCCCAGAGCCATAACTTTTTTATTTTTCCGTCAACATGGCCATGTGAGGGCTTGTTTTTTGTGCGACGAGTTGTACTTTTGAACAACACCATTGGTTTCACCATGTCATGTACTAGATAGCAGGAAAAGAATTCTAAGTGTGGTGAAATTGCAAAAAAAGTGCAATCCCACACTTGTTTTACTAGGTTGACTAAATCCTAAAACTGGCCTGTCATTATGATTCTCCAGATCATTACGAGTTCATAGACACCAAGCATGTTAAGATTATTTTTTATGTAAGTGGTGAAAAAAAATTCCAAACTTTGTTAAAAAAAAATTGCGCCATTTTCCAATACCCCTAGCGTCTCCATTTTTCTTGATCTCGGGTTGGATGAGGGCTTATTTTTTGCACACCGTGCTGACGTCTTTAATGATACCATTTTGGTGCAGATACAATCTTTTGATCACCCATTATTGCATTTTAATGCAATGTCATGACGACCAAAAAAATGTAATTCTGGCATTTTGACTTTTCTCTCGCTACGCCATTTAGCGATCAGGTTAATCCTTTTTTTATTGATAGATCTGGTGACTCTGAATGCGGCAATACCAAATATGTGTATGTTTGATTTCTTTTTTTTTTAATTTTGAATGGGGCGAAAGGTGGGTGTGAGTTGAACTTTTATTTATTTTTTTATATTTTTAAAACTTTTTTTTGCTTTTGTCATGTTTCAATAGTCTCCACTGGAGACTAGAAGCTGCCATAACCCGATCAGCCCTGCTACATACAGGCGATGATCAGATCGCCTACATGTAGCTGAATTACTCATACTTGCTATGAGTACCAAGTACTGGACAACGCTCACAGCAAGTCAGCAGTGACAACCAGAGAGGTCTCCACAAGACCTCCGGTGTCAAGCTGACTCACCAGTGACCCACAATTACGTGTCGAAGTCACCGGTGGGCGGATTTCTGGTGCGACTGCCGGAAGTGCATGTTAAATGCCGCTGTCAAGAGTTTGACAGAGGCATTTAATGGGTTAATAGCCGCGGGAGGATCGCGATTCCACCCGTGGTTGTTCCGGGCACTTGTCAGCTGTTCAAAACAGCTGACATGTGCCAGGAAAGATGTAAGAACACCACCGGAGCTCACATCAATAGGAGGGAGTCCGACATCAGTGTAAATGTACACCTGATGTCAGAAAGGGGTTAATGCGTTATTCCTAACTGAGCACAGCATTTATGTGGATGCTTAGTGGATCTAAACTGGTCCCATGTACCCTCAACGGTCATACCCTGTATATACCGTAGAAAAATGTTTTTTGCACTCGAAATAAACTTCAAAAACAAGGAGGTCAAGATTCATCAAGATCGGCAATGTTCACATGGGTCTTGGTGAGTCAGCATATAGGAGACAAATGCTTCTGATTAATTGAGACGTGCAAGCCACTTCTGACAAGTGGCATGCGCTTCATCACTAATCTTACTCCAGTCAGGGACTATAGTAAGATTGCTGGAGTAAGGAATGTCACAGTTCATTATAAATTAGACAAGCTGTGAAGTTCCGCAATAGTTGCACCCCTGTCCCACCCCTACTCCACCTGTTTTGGTGAAATTAGTTGTGAAAATTCCAAAAGTTGCAAAATATTTGTGCAACTTTGCATTGCACAAAACTTTAGCGACTTTTCATAGCAATTTTAGAATTCTGACGTAATGACTTTGATGAATCGGGGCTGAGGTATTTATTCACCTAGACACATACTACATTATGACAATTAGTGGTCTTTGGAAAAACTGATTGACAAAGACCAGTAATTGTTGAAATACAGCATGTGCTTTGGTGAATAAACTCCTCCGGGGGTTTGTCTTTGTTTTCTGAGTTTGGCCATATACTGTATGTTGGAGGCATGTTATATGTACATGGGATACAATTACAAATGCCACCACAAACCCAACCTTTCAGAATCTCTCCATGTTTCTTCTCAGAAGTTGTCAATGCAGATTAATAAAGATGCATTGGTCACGTGTACATTGTGTGAATTGAGCTGACATGAATTAGTGGCTTCACATGCGAACCTTGCGTTGTTTCTTGGCACTCCGATAATACTTTGATAAATGACAGGAATGAAAAAATGGTGCAACAGGCGTCAGTCCCATATTTCAGTTTGTATTAACACCACAATTTAAGCTTTTGTCCAAGTATTAGAGTACAGAATATTACTGTGCAACCTGCGGTTCTGTCTGAAACTACAGCTCCCAGCATGCTTCAGCATCGGCTTCTGGACACAGGTTCCTCACCGCTGCTCTACAGTATATAAAGTTCCTAAGTAAACTGTAACTGAGCTGAATTATTATTACCGTTACTCACCCTTATGATGTGTGGTCAGGTATAAGTACAAATATAATGTGGGAATCTGATTAAAGAGCTACTGCAGTTGACTGACAAGTCTCTCCCATACCAAGAGAACTGTCAATTACCTGAATCAGTCCTGGGAGAAACCGGCTGGGAGAGAAGACTAGTCTAGTCTATTCCTAGGTCCCCACTCAGATCTTTACAGTATATTTTCTTTGAAACCCCGGATCATTTCGGAGATGAATATACCTGGCTGAAATCGTAAAGTCCGGCTCTGACAGGTTCATTTTTAGGTTTTTAATGCCGGAGTACATACTATTGTTTTGCAATGTTGGGTCTTTAATTCAGTTTACAAAAAAACTCAAGAGAAGTCTTGAGAAGATACTGAAGCTAGGGGGATAGCCCGCTCACATGGAGATTGTATTCTCTCCTGTGAGCATTGTCTTCATGTAGATCCAAAAATGTAACACCTAGCCTCAATATAGTATACACATTTTCTCACTGGGCACATTGTATGAAGCACTTTAAAAAATAACCATGAATGAAGCTCTGGGGCTCCAGCAAATGGCCGTATTTTCGGTCCGAGTGTGTTCTGACAAAAACATTGTATCAAACTCTGACCAATGTTAGGCCAGTTTCACACATTCTGATACTGGAAAAAATGGTACCGGAGATATCAGTGTCCTTGTGTCCATGTGTGTACTACGTGCGGCACACATGTGGCAACCGTGTGCCACCCATGTGCCGCATCAGTACCACACGGACACACGGATGGTGGCCGGGAAAGTAAACCGCTGTCCTCTGGCGGCTGGTGCTGAAGCCGGCTGTCATTCTCCCTGCTCTGCCTGTGAGCAGAGAATGATGAGCGGTATATTAAAGTCCGAATGACAGCATGTGGGGCTGTAGAATACCCTGATCATTCGCACCTACTGTCACTGTTATTAGCGGCAGCAGGTGTCGGATGATGGGGTAACAGTCCCAAAAGCCCCACCTGCTGTCTTTCGGACTTTAATATACTGCTCATCATTCTCCTCTGCTCGCAGGCAGAGCAGAGGAGAATGACAGCCGACTTCAGCACCAGCCGCCGGGGCACAGTAACTTACAGTACAGCTACTTCCCCAGTGGCTACCCGTGCACACGGAGGACAGTGTGCACTGTTCTCCATATGCACAAGTGCGGCACGTTTTGCGGTCCGTGTGTCCATGTGAAAATGGACATGTCTGCGTGTTTTGCACAAGGATACACGGTCCGTCAAAACACACTGACATCTACACAGAGCCATTCATTTGAATGGGTCTACGTGTGTCATTGTCTCCGGTATGTGAGAAAACTGTCACCACATGTACCGGAGACACTGACGTATGAAAGGGGCCTTATTGTATATGGAGCTGTGCACATTTCCGATTTTTTTCCTCAGACAGAGTCTGCACGAGGAAAAAAATTGCAGCATGCTCGACTTTCTTCTGATATTCAGATCTCAATCTGCTATGCATGTCTATGAGTCCGTGGAAAACATTGGACTGCACTCGGCTTAAATCCGAATGCAGTCCGATTTCTGCGGACTGGCAGAATAGAGAACATGGATACCTTTTTTCTCCATCTTCATCTGAGAGAATTGGAGAACACTATGCTGATACTCTGATCAGTGTGTGATCCGCATAATCCAACTGATTCTCTCAGATGCAAGAATATACACTGTATGCTCGTCTGCACCTAGCCTTAGGATAATTTACTCTCCAATTTTCAAGGAAAACTGCCTGATAACTTCTATGGGATCTGTCATGGCCACCATATAAATATTCTGAAAATCTGACAAAAGAGGACATTTTTTATCTGTCTTCTGGAATCCCTAATTAACTGATTTCAGCCCCAGCATTTATCACTTTGATTGGGTAGTAAATAAGATTTAGGACCTTTTGTATCCAATGAAAAATGACATAGTCAGTTATCTTCCTCATAGTTAATAGATGCTATTTACTATGATTATTATCGTGTGGTTAGGATTGAGTAACCAGATGTTGGGTTGTGGGAACGTTAGAGGATAACAATAAAAAAGATAACTTTCAGTCGCACAAATTTGACATCAACATTAAAGGGATATTCCCATCTCTTACATTTATGGCATATTCACAAGAAATGCCTTTAATGAATAGTAGATGTGGAATCTACCAATGGTACTCACATCCATCTCAAGAACTCATCTCCATTGCGCCTTGCTGTTAGTGGAGAGGTGACATTTGGCAATGCCATACAAATAACGAGGATTTCTGAACCATTCTCCGCAGAAAGCAGCTTGTGATAATGCCTTGTTTTTGAGATAGATGTGGATCCCACTGAGGATATGCCATACATGTACAAGATGGGGATAACCCTCTAAACCAATTATCCTATGTGGCATTAGGCTATATTCACATCTGTGTTAGATCACCATCAATAGTCAATACGAGTCAATTATCTTCTGGCATCATCTGATGGATCTGGCACTGCCGTCATTTCTGATGGTCTGCTCTGTCATAGGAGATGGAGAATACACATGTGAACAGAGCCTTACAATATACAACGAGCATGTCTCGCTTGTACAGAAAAACATAATAAAATATACTAAAGTCAGTAAGTGTCTCTGTGGCTGTCTTCGAGCCATGCCTCTTACGCCACATCCTGTAAGCTGTAACATGTGAACATACCTGAATTTTCCATGGTTATACGTCTTTCGGTCTTCTTGAACAAAGCTGCTTTGTTGGTCATGGGGCCAGAATATTTGTTTTCATCCTGAAAATCATAAAGTATATGTGGTGTAATGATTCTTCCATAGACATTACCCTCAGTATAGTCCACTAAGGTCAGAGCTACTGCCAGTTCTAATTCTGTACATGCGAGGTACTTCTCATAAAGAACTGTAAAGCAATTGAAATTTTAGTCTTTAGTTTCTGTTCCAGATGAAGACATACATACTTCTGCTTTTACTTATTTAGACTTACTTAGATAAAAACCATACAGAAAAGTTCCTTAATATTTGGAACATCACAAGGGCTTTTATTTTCAGCTCCAAGGGGATCAAGAGTTCAAGACTTAGGACCAGTAAAGTCAAATCTTCATCAGGCTTCCTTCATGTAGCATGCACTCTTTAATGTTTGTAAATGCTTGTAAAAAAAATAATTGTCAGACATATGTATTGATTTTTTATTTTGTTACATTCACAACACTGTTTTTTTTTTGCTTTTTTCAAATCCTATAAGAGAAACCTATGAGAGAACACACACACAAAAGTACATACCAAGAGCATACTGGAATGAAAAAAACTCTGACCCAGAAACCACCATTAACTAAAATGTATTATACTTGTGTGTTTTATATTTTAATGAAAACTTTAAAGGACCGTCTGGCTCCGTATGTGTGCATAAAGGGAGAAATCTGTTAAGCAAGCTGAGCTGGGCAGGGAGGACTGGCTTCAGTGATTGGTCTTTATGCTTACCTTGTTCCTGAAAGTCTTTTTTAATGCATCTTATAGATGCCTCTCTATTATTAAGCTGTGGGCTTGTTGCCACCGTACAATACAAAAGTGGCATCAACGCCACAAATATGAAACCAGCTTGCCACCACCACAAGGCAAGTAGGAAGAGCTGGGCAAAGTGCCATAATTGGTGCATCTAATAGATGTGCTCTTTCTTGGCTGCTGCAGACTGCTATTTTCAGGCTGGGGGGTCAATATCCATGGCCCCTTACCAGCCTGAGAATACCAGCCCCCAGTTTTCTGCTTTAGCTTGACTGGTTGTCAAAAATGGGGGGGGAACCCCAAGCCGTTTTTTAAATTTATTTATTTAAATAATTAAACAGCATGTGGACTCCTCTATTCTTGATAACCAACCTTGCTAACGCTGACAGCTGAGGGTTGCAGCCCCCAGCTGTCAGTTTTACCTGGCCGGTTATCAACAATACAAATACCAGGAAGTATGAAAAACAAACCAGTTTTAATTAAAAATGACTTACCAAAAAGAGACAAAAAGTGCATTGTCAAAAACGCGATAAAAGCACAATTTCACTGCAATGTGAAAATCAAATATAGATATTTGAAGTAAGGAAATTTTCTCCTGATTCATGCTACCATGGTTTGAGCGCTATGAACTAACTTTTTTTTTAATAATTTTTTTGTTGAAATACACAAATACTTTTAAAAGGACTTTAAAGGGAAATTACTGATAACAAAAGCCAGACAAGTAATAGCAATTCCGTTGTTTCATCTTGTTTCTTCTTCCTTGGTGTAAGTTAAGAATTAAAAAAAAAAAAAAATAGATTTTGGATTTGAAAAATAGATTTTCCATGGATAATGAATCTTCTTACCTCAGTGTTTTCCATCCTTCCCTTATTCCTTATGTTTTTATTAGACTTTAGGGAAGGAGTGAGGCTTGGTTGCTTTATTTCTGAGCAGAAAGCAGTTTTCTTTAGCAGAAACCATCTGCTTAGTCTGCAGTGGAAGTCAAGTAGGGATAAAACTTTTATTTGGTCAAATCCCTCTTTAAAAAATCAGGTTACTTTTAATAAATAATTTAAAAAAATTAATAAATAAAAAACTGATCATAAATATAACCAAGACTGGCACATTATAGAAAGTCTGTATGTGTCAGAACTAATGTAAGCTAAAAAGCCACCGAACTAAGAAATACAGTACATACATTTTTTTTCAGTGTTTTGTTTTTACTTCTTTAGGACTTCGCTTAAGGTCAAACCTGTAGAGAAAATAGCCACAGTCACGCTTGCCAACCTAGTCTTACATAACATACTGCCCAAAATTTTTACGAACTAAAACCATACTCCTTTTAAAAGCCAAACCTTCATGTCATATCCTCAAAATAATGCTCAAAAAGTACAAAAAACAGAATTAAAAGGATAAAATGATATAAAAGGATAATAAGATATGATGTAACAACAGAATAGTGACTGCAGCTCCAAGATCATCTCCAGTGAGGATCCGTCCAATAAAGACTTTTTTGGAAGAGTGATGTAAATAAAATGTAAAATGACAATATGTGCCTTAATTGATTCCAGCAGATATCAAAGTGTTGTTGATGTCTAATTACCGTACTCTGTTCAGTATATAACAGGGCAAGAATGCTAGTAATTGTAGAATATTGATGCTTGAAAAACTGGTTTAAACAATGGCACGTGCCATATTAAATTATAAAATTTTGCACATAAACAGACCACACTGTTTGCTTTGCGTTGGTTGACTTTACTGAACTTTGTTATTTCAAAGCATTGACATTTTACTATGTGAGTATATACAGTAGGCGAGTTCTTTCTGCTCCTGATTTATGATAAGTGAAGGCTAATGCACAATACTTTATTATAAGAGGACACCCTAGGCTGCAGGAGAGTCGATAACAGATGCTATCGCTTGTATTTCCCTATTAAGCTGCATATGTTTACTGTGAAATCGTAATTAGACTAAGCAAATATCCATTTATACAGTAATCCAGTTTGTATGAATGTGCAGACATATGGCTGTCTTGAAACCATAGCTGAGCCTTCTTCCTAGATACTATTGGTCCAAAATAAAATGTTACCATTTTTTGAACAGCACTGATATTTTCTCAATTTTACTTATGTATAAAATGCTGCTTGAACCTTATAGGAATGTTCAGATTGATAATGTTGGGATCCAATAACTAATAAATATCCCATTAATATGTGTCAGTATAGGAAATAAATGCAGAGTTTCACAACTATATATTATATTATTATCATTTTATTATATATTAGCTTTTTTTCAATCAGTAAAACAGCAACTAAAGAAATGAACATGAGTAAAAGAAATTGAAATTTGTAGATTGTCCTACAGGTGGATTTATAAAACATACAGGAGACCAACCTAAAAACAGGACACCATATTGTGACAAAGTGAAGTGGAACAATCTATAATACTAGAGTCCAGTAACAATGAAATTGTATAAATGTGTAGAAAACAGAGAAAAAAAATGGAGTCAGCTCATCATCACATATTGTAGGATTTAGCTGTGAAAATAGTTTGAGTGGTGAACGGATTATCAGACCTGCACACTGCTGAGTTCAATAAGGCTGGAGGAAAACTGAAGATGTTATAATTCAGCACAGAGACAAAAGAATGAAACACATCAGCCTACGCGGGTTTCATTTTTTCTATGTATGTCTTTTTAATGAGGATACAATAAATAGTGATTTTTCACTTCTCTTGTGCTGCTGGATTATGACATCTTCACTATTGTACAAGTGTCCGGTGTGAAGTCAACAGTACATATACAGTGGGGAAAAAAGTATTTAGTCAGCCACCAATTGTGCAAGTTCCCCCACTTGAAAAGATGAGAGAGGCCTGTAATTGGCATCATAGGTAGACCACAACTATGAGAGTCAAAATGAGAAAACAAATCCAGAAAATCACCTTGTCTGATTTGGCAAGATTTATTTTGCAAATTATGGTGGAAATAAGTATTTGGTCACCTAAAAACATGCAAAATTTCTGGCTCTCACAGACCTGTAACTTTTTCTTTAAGAGGCTCCTATGTCCTCCACTCATTACCTGTAGTAATGCCACCTGTTTGAACTTGTTATGAATATAAAAGACTCCTGTCCACAACCTCAAACAGTCACACTCCAAACTCCACTATGGTGATGCGCTGTCAGAGGACACCAGAAACAAAATTGTAGACCTGCACCAGGCTGGGAAGACTGAATCTGCAATAGGCATGCAGTTTGGTGTCATGAAATCAATTGTGGGAGCAATAATAAGAAAATGGAAGACATACAAGATGACTGATAATCTCCCTCGATCTGGGGCTCCACGCAAGATCTCACTCCGTGGGGTCAAAATGATCACAAGAACGGTGAGCAAAAATCCCAGAACTACACAGGGGGACCTAGTGAATGACCTGCATAGAGCTGGGACCACCGTAACAAAGGCTACCATCAGTAACACACTACGCCCACAGGGACTCAGATCCTGCAATGCAAGACGTGTCCCCTTTCTTAAGCCAGTAGATGTCCGGGCCCGTCTGAAGTTTGCTAGAGAGCATTAGGATTATCCAGAACAGTATTGGGAGAATGTCATATGGTCTCATGAAACCAAAGTAGCACTATTTGGTAGAAACAAAACTCGTTGTGTTTGTAGGAGACAGAATGCTGAGTTGCATCCAAAGAACACCATACCTACTGTGAAGCATGACGGGTGGCAACATTATGCTTTGGGGGTGTTTCTCCGCAAAGGGACCAGGACGACTGATCCATGTACATGAAAGAATGAATGGGGCCATGTATCATGAGATTTTGAGTGCAAACTTCCTTCCGTCAGCAAGGGCATTAAAAATGAAACGTGGATGGGTCTTTCAGCATGATAATGATCCCAAGCACACCGCCAGTGGCTTCGTAAGAAGCATATGAAGGTCCTGGAGTGGCCTAGCCAGTCTCCAGATCTCAACCCCATAGATAACCTATAAAGGGATTTGAAAGTCAATGTTGAACAGTGACAGCCCCAAAACATCACTGTTCTAGAGGAGATATGCATTGAGGAATGAGCCATACCACCAATCATTGTGTGGCAACCTTGTGAAGACTTACAGAAAACGTTTGATTTCTGTCATTGCCAACAAAAGATATATAACAAAACATTGAGATGAACTTTTGTTAATGACCAAATACTTATTTTCCACCATAATTTGCAAAATAAATATTGCTAAATCAGACAAGGTGATTTTCTGGATTTGTTTTCTCATTTTGACTCTCATAGTTGTGGTCTACCTTCGATGTCAATTACAGGCCTCTCTCATCTTTTTAAGTGGGAGAACTTTCACAATTGGTGGCTGACTAAATACTTTTTTCCCCACTGTAGATGCAAACCAGAGTAACTATGCTTACAAGCTGACCCAAACCTACATATCCACACTGATATAAAGGAGTTTAACAAGACAGGTGCTTCAAATATAGCAAATGATAGAAGAAACGGTGAGGTGGCGGTGCACTGCCCAGCAAAGGTATGAAGTGCAATATTTAGCTAATAATATATTACCTTTATTGAAGCCCATAAATTGACAGATCACAAACCAGTTTTTGGCCCCAGACAAGAGCTTTTGTCAGGTAATTACCAGAGCCGAAAACCGGTTTGCGATATGTTAATTTGTGAACTTCAATAGCGGTAATATTATTTGCTAAATATTGCACTTTATAATTTTAGTGGGCAGCACACCGTCACACCATGTATTCTTCCTCAATTCCTGATTGTGATCTCTCCTGGTGCAGTCTCCCACCTCCAAGATGAATCTTACCTATCATTCATCATACCCATACATAGCTTACATACTATTCATCATTTTCTACTGTACTACCTGAGCGCCACCTAAATATTAGCTTTCCCCTCAAATACAGAAAAGGATCATCTACACCAGATGCACATTTTGCCATTGATACAGTTACTGGGACGGAGTCCATATTCACACATTCAGTATTTGGTCAGTATTTTACCTCAGTATTTGTAAGCCCAAACAAGAGATGGTGATAAATTCAGAAGTGGTGACGTGTTTCTATTATGCTTTTCCTCTGATTGTCCCACTCCTGGTTTTGGCTACAAATACTAAGCCAAATACTGACCAAATACTGAACGTGTGAACAAGGCCTAACACTCATTTTAAGAATGAGAATATTTTTGTTTTTAGTAGAAAAGTCTTCCCAGCTCAGCAAGAGTTAGTAAAATTCAATGTGCTCCCCATTGAATATTGTTGGTACAGTTTTTCTCAGAACTTAACATTGTCTTATTCCTTTGTTGTTCCTCCTGGAAATGTGCGTAGAAATTGAAAAGCCCATTGTTCACTGAAAAGATAGTTCAGAATTGTCATTTGACAGAGCATCATACATCAATACACAAGTACTGACTAAAATAAAAAGAGCTTCATATGACGTCACCCATCAACATCAATTTCAAATTCAATAAAGATCCCATTCACCGGTCTCCAAACAATTTCATTTTTATGAAACATCCATGTGTTACTGCATGAAAAGGGTTGTAATGTCAGCTTAAACATTGCTGTATGTGTAACCTGCTGGACAAAAACATATGAGTTTTGTTGGCTCCTTTTTTATGAAAGATCAATCAGGGTAGACTATTAACTAGGTTGAATGAATTTGTTCGGATTTGGTTTCGAATACGATCGGCAGCGAATATTGTTTTTCCAATATTCGTCGAACACAGCAGAAAGTCATTAGAATCAATGGGAGTAGAAATTAACAAAAATGTTTGGAACAGATCAACAGACATGCATTTGGCACGAATAGGGAACCCATATGGCACGAATATGGCAAATTTATATTCGGCAACTGAATCAGAACAAATTCGCTCAACTCTACTATTAACGTGATCTTTCTTGACACCATGTGCTTGTTCTTCCTTCATTGGATATACACTGCTCAAAAAATAAAGGGAATTCACCGCACACTCTATCAGTAAAGTGATGCCAAGAAGAAATTTATTTATATGTTCACATATAATGTTCGTGGAGCAGAGAAGGAAAAAACGTGATAAAGCGTTTCGACCGCTCACCGGTCTTATTCAATATGTCGCCTTGTGATGTGTAATGCCT